>APFE030366028.1:48169-59142 GCA_000404065.3 Pinus taeda | reverse complement strand
TCAATTTAATTTCTATGAGGATAGAAGGCTTTGATATATCTCAAATTGTAACATTTTCCCTTTTAGATTCAATTAAAAAAATGTTGTAAAATTAAATTAAAATAAAATATTTTTAGTATGAAATAAGTTATGGTTTTTTCGCATGTGATATTGATAAGCCATGGTATTGCCAATGGTATTGTAACAAAGCTGATTTACAAGTTGATATTCATTGTAAAGTGAGGGTGAATATCCACCATTAGCAATCTTTTCATATGGTTATAAAATATTTTGACTCTGAAATAACTTATGGTTTCTTATCCTGTGGTATTGATAGTCCATGATATTTCCCCATACTATTGTAACAAAGGCTATTTCTACAAGTTAATAATATCTAACGTAATGTAAGGATGAATATCCATGGTTAAGAATCTTGTCATATTGTTATAAAATATTTTGGTTTTGAAATATGTTATGGTTTTTTGACTTGTAGTATTGATAATCCATGGTATTGGCCCATTTTATTGTAACATTGCCTATTCACAAGTTAATAAAAAAATCAAAATTTTCTCGAGGCACATATGGCCACACAACCTATCCTATCAATATGTATACATGCAATCCAAATATGGCTATAAGCTTCCTAGTAGAATAATAATAGTGCTCGTGTTAGCATGCCACTACGTAAGCTATCTTGCATAGTAGCTGACTCATATGACAAAGCACACTAATAGTATGTCATTACAATCTGATAGGTAGTCGGTTGACCCTAGTCTCCATTATGCCATGGGTACACCCATCCATGTGACACTCACCCTTTGCAATGGTCTCAACCACATTCACATCATGCAGTACCTTTCCTCCTTCTTCAACAACCTGTAGTACTGTTGGTGCCTATTTTTGGTATCCTTTACACGAAAGATAAGAGAAATGCACAAGTCAAATGGATCCAATTACTACATGTAGAAATCAATAATTTAGTCTTCGATGTCTAAAAAAATCATCTAAAATTTCTTAAAATGAAGAAATTATCAAAATGTTTCTTGTTTTACCTATGGCAAACCATCTCTCATCATCAAGAAGCATAAGCTTTGAGTGTCTATAGAATTACATAATTTCATATGGATATTCTTATATCAAAATGAGTTGCATGAACAACCATCTAAAGAAGACTGGTGTGAAACTCATCCTTGACATACTTGCATGTCTAGACATGAGACCTACCCAGCTCCTCATCAATGGGACTCTTAGATTTGTGTGCTCGAGTGAGATATGATATGTCCTAAGTAATGGAATCTTCTCTAAGGAAAAGTAAATCAATATTGAACTGTAGCCAAAGTTCTTCAACCAGACATCCTTGGCCTTGGTTAGTTCTTCCTTCATGTTTTCTAGTACTCCCTCACTCAAGTTGAATACTATTGGCACCATATATTATAGATCGTACTGCATAGGAGACCCATTGGCCAAATGTAGAGTAGCAGTACTGACCAATATGGTAATGATAAACTAGATCATCCTCAAATGAGTCTTATGGTTGTAGATGAGAGGAGTTATGTCAAGTGAGAAGAGTGATGTGACATATATTAAAGGATGCACTAAACCATTTTATGACAACAATCATCTCCATCCCACAGTAGTGGATCTCTATTGCGTAGGGGGAGAAATGATAAAATATTCCACTATAAAGAATTGTTATGCCAGGGACGAGGAATGAAAATGTGGGATTTATAATTCTAATACAAAAATAGGTTTGTGCGATGCAGAGAAATTAATAATTTCATGGACCTAGGTAGAGACTAGTTTGAAAATCACCTAGAAACACTTAAGAATTGTTTCCGAAGGCGATGATACAATTTTATAGTTCTATTTTGTAGGCTTTAAAAATAAATATCAATAGGCGGGACAAAGATGATCAATATAGGGAAGAATTTCAAGAGTAGGATTGTTTCTAAAATTTTATTTATATGCAATTCAAGGAACTACTAAAAAGGAATAGTGTAGGTGCAACCAAATTCTCCTAATGAAAGGAATTTTTCATAGTGTGATTCAATGCTCGTCAGTGACCAGGTAGCTAAAAATAGTTATTGTTACATTTAGGTACGATTTGAGTGTCATTCTAAAGTCTCTAATTTCATTTATTGATAGTCATTCTTGTGTCCTTGTCTCTCTTAATTTCACTGTGGTAGGATTTGAATGGGTTAAGAAATCAAGCATATCATTGAGTAAAATAGACACTCACATGTCACTACATGTCATTGTGCATAGTCCCTTTTTTTGATACAATTATAAGTAAGAAATATGATGTGTGCACAACTAAAAACCCTGGCATGCATAACGAATCCATCCTTAGCATGGAAAACGAAACCATGAATCATAAAATATCAATAAATTTGTGACATAGACTAAAAAACACAATAAATGATTATATGTCAAAATTAACTATTTACTGCAATATACTACTAATATTTCATAATTTTCAGACATTTCGATGTCATGAAGATGCCTCAAGAAAAGTTACTGACTTGAAGATAAGACAATCAGTGCAACTATTTACTTTAAAGAAGCTAAATTTATGTAATTAAAACAAGTTTAAAAATCACTAGAAACACCACCCGTATTTATCTTAAATAGCCTAATTTTGGGTAATTAAAAAAAGTTTGAAAAGTACTATAAACACCATCTACACATCATTTTATTTCTAGTTGTAAAAGATAATATTGAATAAAGTTATGAGTACTTCCATTTAAATTGACCATACGTAAAATAAAAAACAAGGTTGATGCTTTTAAAAGCTATATCCATCATCAAATATAAGATAGGACAAATATGGCTCATAATTTTAAAGGCTATATCCATCACCAACTATACAATAAGAGTTGATGAGAAGAGAAAACGTTTGTCTTGATATAATATGTAAACGTCATATTACTTATAACTCATGTATACTATATCCTCGTGTCCATATGTTAATTGTATAAATTCAAAATGGGTAATTTTTCACATTTAAATTGTCAAATATGTAGAAGTTACTTTACACTAGCTTAAATCTACACAGAAATAAAATATGAGAAATATCGCAAGGGAATGAGTAGGAATTTTCAGACTAGTTTAAAATTTCCCCTTGCTTAGTGAAGAACCAATTCAATAATATTTTTGTTGGAGTGTTAACTTATTAACAGAATATAAAAAAATGTTAGTCTCTTAAATGAATGAAGAATGGTATTTATAATATTATATATAAGTTACATTTCACGTAGTTATATCTACCCTAACGTAACTATAATATTCCAACTCCATTTTCTTCACACTTTTCAACATTTTAAATATTTTTCTATTTTAGTGTGATTATGAAATTAAATAGTTGATATTCTTTAAGAGATATCCTATTTGAAACATTTCGAATTATGAAGTGGGATCTTTGGTAGGTTTGTGTTACTACTATATATCATGTTTTAAGTAGATGGTGTTTTATAATTCACCCAAGAGACTTTAGGAGCAACTTTGAATTGCGTGTTTGTTTCCATTATACATCTAATATTTGCAACCTTTTCCACGTGAAGAACCCAATAGTCGATGTTGAACAAGAAGAAAGTACCTCAATATCAGTTATTCTATTTCTAAAGGGCGATAGATCCATAGAAGGCAACGACAACTATCATAAATGGCTTTTGTCGAGTTGTATTTAATGACATCCCACTACAATTTTCTATTAAAGTAAATCAATTGATGAATTTGAAGCTTGAACATAGTGCTAAATATGTGTTCCAAGGTATCTTTGTAACACTCTCTATCTATATGATTCTAATTCCATGAGATGGTGTCTAAAGAACACTATTGTCCAATGATGGGTGCTAGATGTAGATATGTTTTTCATGTCCTAGAAGTAAATCGTATCATTATATTACTATGAAATCTTAAAATGTGTTCAAAGTTTGTCTTAGATAAGGAAATCTGTATGTACTCTTCAATCAATCTATGTTGTAATAAGATCAAGAATAAAGTTGTCGTTACAAATAATTGGGATCTACCACATAAGTTTACTTTACTACATTAAATTCTTGATTTGTTAGATCCCAGCTAGTTAGGGATGAATTTATTTTTGTTCTAATAAGATTAAGAATAAAGTTGTCATTTTAATCACTAAAATATACCATGTAAGATTTATTCACTAGATGAAATTGTTTATTTTTTAGAGCACAACATATTAGGATTATGAAGAGTTCTCTTTCATTACAATTTTTTTGAAAGCTCTATTCTTACTCAAAGAATTACATATTATAGAAAGGTGGAAAATAAATGTGACACACTTGAATGGTTTTTGTTTTAAAATGTGTGGAGGGAGTATAGAATCACTTTCATTAGTGTTCAAATGTTTTGGAGCACCCACTAAAGTGCTTTATTTTCCTCCTAGTTAATTCCATTACTACTATCCCAATGCTTCTAGAATTCCTTCTCTAAATTGATATCTTAATTGTCTTAGAGGTAAATTGATTACTTGATTGGAACCCACATATTACAATTCCATTAGGAGCAAGGGATGAGAAAACTTCATATTCTTCAATATATTCTGCAAGTTAAAAGCATATCAAATGGTTTCCTGTATTTTAAATTGATATGACAATCACTCGAGCATTTGTTAGGATTTCAGATCTTCTTCTTAATTATTTTTTTTTTTTTTTTTTTGAAATTTATGTTCACAATTATAGAAATGGAAGAAAAGGTTAAAATGATGCAACAAAAGGATTTTATATATTAGTCTCTAAGAATGCCTTGCTAATGTGAAGGGCTCAGTATCTTCTTGACTCAATATTAGTCGCATTTGACTCCCTACCATTTCTTTAATTTTAATTTTGTTGTGTTTGTATTGCTAGCCTTGAAGTTGGTGATATATTGTGTGTGTAATAGGAAGTATTAACTACTAAGCACTATCAAAGGTGATATATGTGGATGACTAAATTTAAATGTCCCTACTTGACTCTTTATTATTACATGATCATGCAAAGAAATTATTAATCAATATTAAAGGGAAGATGATTAATGTGCAATGTTTCTTGGCTTGTCATATAATTAATGCATTTTGGCCCCCAATAATATATTTGAGGCTAATTTTTTGTTGTTAGTTTTGGATCTTCCCTTTGGCTTAGAAAAACATCGAGGATAAATGTCCATTGCATTGGCATTGGAAATCATCAAAGAGGAATTCACCAAAATAGTAGAGGAAATAGGAGAAATTGGTACAATGAGTGGATAATCGCTAGATAAGCATTGAGGCACCACAATTTCTTGTGTATTTAGATTCACTCAAAATTAACTAGTCACAAAAAGTACCTTTTCTTTTCTAAATATTTTCATGTATACAAAAATACTAAAAATGCAATTTCAGACTAATTATTCAAACTAATAATTATCTAGCAATCATAATTTATAATTGAATAGTATAATATGATTATTATTATAGGACACAGCTATAGGGTTTGACTGTGAGCGGCATTGTGAAAATATATGTACACTTCTCATTGTAATATACAATCATCTCTTAGAGTGTGATACCCATCCAATGGAATGTACTCACAGAGGCCATTGTGGGATTGAAATATTTTCATTCAGTGGACAGGTGGTGATATATTTTCTTACGCCTTGGTGTTCTGCTTCCCTAAGGTTTTAACACTACTCACAACTAGCACCTTCATTCAACTAAGTGAGGTATTCATATTGTAAAGTTGAATCATCTTGTCTCCATAATCCAATATGATGTTGGATCAATCTCATGGTCGTAAAATAATAGGTCATAGTAGTGAGGAACTTTTGCTTTGGGCAAAAGAATATCCAAATTTAAGGAACATGACTCTTTTGGAACAACGAATGAGGATATTTTCTACAGTAAATTTCTTTTTTCATTTGTTTTAACATGTTATCTATTGCTTGATATTTTTAACATGTAACTTCGTTGGTATGGTTGTTCATATGGTTTTGTTGAAGGTTGAATACAAAGTTCCTAAGATGCTATTTTATATCGTGAAATTTTATCTTCTTTGTTTATACAGGTCATCTAGCCACATAGTGGCCACTATCGAATGTTGAGGTATATGTCGTATAAATATTTTAGAGTCTAATTTACTTTATATTCAAGAATTCATCATCTTTGATGTCTTATACTATGCATTGTATCTTCTTTCATTTTCAGGACATAAACTTAATATTGATGTTCAGAAGTAGCAATTGAAGAAAGAGGAGATCAATAACACTCGAGTGACAAATGAAAAATGAGAGAGAGAAGAGAATCTGTCTAGTGATACCCTTAGAGCTAATATCTTGCATAAGACACACTCATAGAGATTGATGGTCAAGCCTTCAAAGTTGGTGAATTCACTTGCAATGCTTTGGCAGCACAACGATAATATTTTGAAATGATGAAACAATATTTGATGTGTAAATTGTAGTCCAACCAATATTAAGTTGGAAACTCATATTGTAATACTTGATATTTTATATAATAAAGTTTATATCCTTAAAGTTATTTTTATTTTCACTTGATATTATTTATTCTTGGTAATTAACATATGTAACTTCGTGTTATCATATTAGATAAACATGCACATTCTATGGCATTTAAAAAAAAAATGGTTTGGAAAACGTACTAATAAATTTATGTTGATTAAAAATGAACACATAAAATCAATCTAAAAATACTAAATTAGTAGTTTATATTAATTAATGATGAACATAAATAACATGAATATATTACTAAATTAGTCATTATTAATGATTATGAATAAAATAAAATAAAATGCATACAAGCTACTAAATCTGTCGTTTATATAATGAATATGATCATACCAAAAAAAGATAAATGACTATTCCAAATGATAATTTTTTTATTAAAATGATGACTAAGTTTTGCATATATACGACTATTGGTGTTCAATTTACAGTATATTATAACATGACTAAAATTTAACCATTTTCCTTTGGTCATTTATTGTTTCCAAATAATGATTAAAATTTGCATGTATATGACTATTAGTAGCTAATTTATAATATCTTATAACACGACCAACATTTGGGTCATATTTTTTTGGTCATCAACTGGTTTTCGTGTTGATTCATATAGTAATATATTTTGTAGCATATTTAGTCATTAATTGCGACAAAAATGACTAAACTAATGAAATCTTATGACCAAATTTATGACTAAATATACCACTAGATGGCAAAAATTCAAGAAACCAATATTTTTTTTTTCTCGGTAATACTAACTACTATTATATTAATATGTACAAAAAAACTTTACATCCAAGGAAGCTGGCTGCCCACGGCCATCTGTGGCTCCATGGGTGGAATTAACCGACTCATACATTTGCCTCGCAGGGCGATTTTTGCAAAAATATCAAAAAGTAGGACACTGAGAGTTTCCAGAGTAGCACCGTAACAACCCACGCAGGGGCTTTTCCAAAAAGACTTGTGACCCAAACATACTGTATAAACTGAAAGCATAACCATGAACAGAGAAAATACAGGCAGCGCCATAAACCAGGTGCCAAACAGAAGACTCTGTGCCCACTGCGACTGCGGTAGTCGCGAGTAGGATTTAGCCACATGAAGAACACAGACCACAATATAGAACAGAAAATTGAAATTGACCAGAAACCTGAACCCGACCAGAGAGGACCTCACCTGGGAGAAGGAAGCAAAATCACAAGAGCGCCTCTCGGAGCTAATCCTCTAGCTCTTCTTCCGCAATTCTGCTCCACCCTTGTCCCTCTGGAACGCCTTCCCACATAGCCATGGGATTCTGCGCAGGGGTTGGCTGCTCGAGACCTCGAAGATGGGAGGGTGGCTGAGGATGCTCTCTTCCCGAAGTTCCCACAGTAGTTGACGTCTCTCCCATTGGGCGCTTTCCCTTGCCGCTCTCTGAGCTATCCACTGCATTTGATGGCTCCCCCATTGGGAGCTTCCCTTTGTCGCTCGTTGTGCTATCCTCCGCAAGAACTAGTGACGACCCCTCTTCGTTCTCCTCTGGAATTTTCGTGAAAAGCACAGAGATATGTGCATTAATTCCTCCATTATCCCTGGAGCTACCCAGTGTGAAGATAACTGAGCCAAATGCTAGGAACATGGGCTCCCCCTCACTAGAGCTGCCAACTTCCATAACTTCACAGGACGGAATTGGGGTAGCTCCCCTTCTTCGATAACAGTAGCAGTAGAAACAATGGTGATGAATGTCCGCTGCAGGGGGACGGGAGGATTCTCCACGGCCTGGGCCTCTCCTGCAAGGCATTCTTTCACACACCATGATAACCAACCGTTCCTCGTTCTGTTCATAAGCGGAGGAGGGCCGATAGAATTTGCAAACCTTTCCACAGCTTGTTGTTCCCAAATTGGGATTGAACCGTGCTCAAAAGAGTGTAGACACAGGCCAAGAAACGCAGGTATGAAGCGGACCTCACCCCAACTCTCAACCACCAGCTCGTGGCGTAGACACTTAGCGTACCATGAATTCTTCTCCACGCATTGTGCTCCCATCTCCAGCCAATCCTCATACTTAAGCTCATTACCATCTCTGTTGAAGTGACCTGCATTGAATGCGCATCGCAGGCTTGCCATCGCCTCTAGTGGCTCCATTAAGGAAGCCCTGATGCGTCTCCCGTTCCAGTGTTTTGACGGCTTGAGGCATTAAAGGCCCTTGCGTTTTCACGTGGTAGCCCATGCTCGTCATGTGGCACTGCCTTGTCCATTTCAATGACACCCGCATCCGGGGAAAATTCAGGAAACCAATTAAGGACTATGCTAAAAATGAATATAAGTTGGTCATTTATATGCAAATTTTAGTTTTTTTTTTTGGTAATTAATTAGTCTTTCTGTACTAGTGAGAGAGGACAATGATGTATAGGCGGCAACTACATGATTTTATAGGTTAATCTCCACTGAAATGCATGAAACTATTAAATTCTTGGAATCCAGAAGAAACATAAGTACGAGAAGAGGGACCAAAGCCTATGGGTTGGGCCCAAACCCAAGGGTCTCAGCCCTCTGAAACTAACTCATATGTAGTTTAAAAACCAACTTCCCATTATGAAAAAGTGCAAGCCTAGTACATCACATACAATTTGAAAATAGCAATGTCAAGCTTGAGGTTCAATAACGACACCTATTTGATTTTTTTTTTTATTGTAATGATTTCTTCTTCTAGTTTATTTATACAAAAGGGAAAATGAATAAATTCCCTTATAAGTACGAGCGGTTCCCTCCTTGATCTTGACAATAGTGGATCTTGTACTTCTTGATCTTCACTTGGACTAGGAGTCGCTCAATTGCCAATGAACTCAAACTGGTGACAGAGGATACCATGATCACAAATCATGTTTAGGGAGGTAAGGAGGTGTACAATTGCCCCTATATTCTCTCCTATATGTCTCCATTAAGAACTTATATAGTAATAGCCTAAAAAATGCTTTTTCTCTGAAAATTAAATCACAATAAGCTGTATACTATCACAAACATATTTTACTCCTCTTATTAAGCATAATCTAACAAAAAATGTGAATTACGGTAAGGTAAGGATATATTTAAGGTTGTAGGATGGCATATTGATCTTTAAAATGTCCTTATTGATCAGAGTTATCATCAGCCCCTTGCTGAAGGTGTTTCGTATCCTCTACGAATCTTAGTTATCCATGTGTAGCTTTTTCATGACCCTTGTGGCCTCTTCGACATCCCAAGGCTCCTAAGATGGTTGGATTCATTGGGGGTTAAAACCTACATTCCTCTCTATTTATGTCCATTCCTTCTACTATTTGGGGTGGATAAGGCTTTTCAGGGCTTATTTTTTTGTATCCTTTCTTCTCCTCCTCTTCTCCTTTCAACTTTACTTCTCCTTCCTCTATACTACTACCTCTATTTCCTTCATTTTAATTTCTTCTTCTTTTGTTATTACTACCTCTTCCTCATCTACCTTTCTTTCTTATTATTTTTTTCTTGTTGCTTATTTCTCCTTTATATTGATCCTTTTTCTTCCTCTCTTTCCCCTTCTCTTCCTCCAACGCTAGAGCCTAGAGTCTCTCTTACTATGAGGGCTTATGTTTCTATGAAACTATCCCTATTGATGTCCATAAATTTGTTCCATATGACATGGATTCTCAAGCGGTTCAAAGCATCTACCACTATCAATTTGATGAGTCCATGGTGAGATAAATGTTAGTGTTTTCCATCCCTTACATTGTAATTCATTTCCATGATTGATGACACAAGGAAATGGGGGACACTAAGTACTTGAGATAGTGGTAATTCTACCTTGAATATCAACTCTTGTATTAACCTCAAGTGGTATGTTGAAACCACACTTAATTTCCGTTCACAATCTATATATTTAAGGATACGAAAAGTTACATGATCCCAAGGGTAAGGCATACTTTAGCTTCTCACTCCATTCTTTTCTTCTACATGATTCTCTTTTGAAAGGAAGAAGTCTTTCCTAGCTGTAAAACTTACTTTCTTTTCTTCTTTGCTTCATCTAATTCCTAGAGGAAAGGTGGTCACTCTCGTGAGAGTTTCTGGACTGAGAGAGATGGCCAACTGTTTGACAACAAGCTTGAAACTATATTTCCCTTGACAATGCAATTAAATGATAAATTTATGGGAAGGATCATCATCCTACCCCTTTAGTAAATTGAATAAACCAAACCACTACTGATTTCTGTAGATGTAAACTACATGACGGTGTTGGTGAACTATGATATTGTCTGAGGGTTTCTGTTAGGCCCCTATACTACTAGTGTACCCACTTATTTTCATTAGTACAACTGACTTATTATATTGATGTACCCATGTAGGGCCCATATTGTTACTATTGAGCCCCATAGAAGCCCACGATTGTTATTATTGTGCCCTTACATTATTATTGTTATGTCGGCTTTGAATATGTTATGACCCCTTAGACTCCTATATATAGAAAGGGGTCTTTTCATTTGTATCATCCAAGAATTGTTCATTTATGT
>APFE030366026.1:59128-119022 GCA_000404065.3 Pinus taeda | reverse complement strand
GGACTTCAGGGGTCTCCATGTTTTATACAAATAATCTCTGAAATGCCGCTTGAAACAGTGAAATTGATGGGAACCAAGTTTGACAGGGTTGGTGTACAGTCAAGGATAACAATGCTGGCCTTTTGGGAAGGGTTTTCAGCAGCAGAAAGACCTCCCTTGTCAGTTTAGGAGTTATGCAGGAGTCCATGGTTACGCGAACAGGGTAGGTTTTAGCAGGAAATGCAGTCTCTCCGAGGTTTCCACCGATATGTTTCAGCTTTAAACGATCAAATTGGGTAAAGTGCAATTGGTTTATCGGTGAAATTTTCAATTCAATGGCTTTTATGGTGGTTTTTACAAGAAACTTTAAGAAAAACCAGTTCACAGGAGGACGAGGCTCAAATACCTGTTAAACAATGGCCTGGACTGAACAATGCAGCTGGGTTTGCGCGCTGGGTGCTTTGAAGTTGGTCGCGGGCTGGCTGGTTGAACTGTCATCGTGTATTGCATGCGGACAGCTTAACAGTATTTTTCCGAAAAATATGAGAAAATTGCGAAAAATGGTGAAAATATGGCTTTTTGGTTTTGTTGGCGCGCTTTTGGATGACGTCAGCATGACGTCATCAAGGGGGCCCGGGTTGGGTGACGTCACCGGGTGACATGGCGGTCAGCGGCAGGTCCACGGGGCGATGAGGTGGCGGCCAGGTAGGCGAATGAGGGATGAGGTGAGCGGATGTGGCGGTGACGTGCACGGCAGCAGGGCGAGGACGTGGGCGGGACAGGTGTCGTAATATCGGAACAGGCCCTGTACGGTGATGAACTATCAGACGATGCTCCGATGCAATCAGGGAGTGACAACTGTCCCCGCGTGACGCTCACCTGACGCAAGCGTCTGACAAATATCGGAAGGTATCTGTCAGACAGGTAGGGTGCTCCGATATTCATAGGGGTCGTCGATCTGGAGGCGCGCGATCCAACGGCTGTCGGGCGCTTAACCTGCGCGAACTGTAACATCCTCCTTTTGTTAACTTGCGGACGTCGGGATCGCCCGAAAACATTGTGCGCCGTCGATCTGAGATGGGTGTCATCTAATGGTCATCGGGCGGGCCATCTGCACGATCTGTAACTGTGCCTAGGCGGGCCATAAACAATGATTTTTCTTTGCAAACGTGGCGGCGGGACCCTCCACGCGCTAATTGCTCTTTGGAGAATTTTTAATGGTTTCACTTATCAAAATATTTCGGTTCGCCAACCTTAGGAAAACATGCAATTTGAGGGTTTTTACATAAAGTTCGGGCATAAATCTTTATGAAGGCCGAAACTATAGTGAAAAGGGGTCAAATAGGTTTTTATCAATGTGAAAGGGTGAACTGGCTCCCGACCTTAGGATAAGGTGGGAGGAGGATTTTTTCATAGTTTTTCCGCCCCTTGGGAGATTTTTATGGGTTCTAAGGGTTTTTCAAGGTTTTTCAAGGTAAAATGAAACTTTTGGGTAGGGAAATTGGTTTGAGGTGAAGCAAAAGGTGAGTCATGGGTTCTTGATCTTGACCAGGTGTCAATTCAAGTCCCAGGGAGAGAACATTATGGCTATAGTGCCAAGGAGGGGATATTTATACATTGTGGGGTTTATACACCATGGTGTTTATAATAATAGGGATAATGGGGTATAAGGAGCTAAGTAGTAGAGTTAGTTGTTAATATGGAGGGAACATATGGATGAGGGTTGGTTCAACCAAGTTTTCTTTAAAAATAACTTGAACCTAAGAGTAGATCAAAATTAAAAGATTTTTGCACAAGAAATGTGGCTTCTTAAAGCCATAAGAATATGTCAAAGATATAAATTTCTGTGCTCTGTGCAGCTTGGGAAAGGGTGTTAGTAATGAGTGAAATACAGATGAAAACAAGGGAGTTAGTCATGCTCCAGTGTGTTGCTTTTCCTATAGATGTTTCAGCAACTTTGATTTTGGAAGAGACAGCACTTCTGCAACCCCATCTACCTACCCAACTAGTTCTCTTAACATTTTTCTGTTCCTTCTTGGAGGGTGCACTTGGACTTGCAAACCCTTTGAATGCCTTTTTCTTTTCATTGGCTTTTTTGCTCTCCTTTTCTATCTAATACAATCCTTATTCCTTCCAAGGTCCCAGATTGAGCAGTTGGGAACCTTAGTTTCTCTACCTAGCTACTGATCTGCCAAGATTAAACAGTTTGGACAGATTTCATTCTCTACTCTACAACAAAAATTGAAAACATGGCATGATCCAGCTTAGGCTGTTGAATCATCCATAAACTTTTGTTAGCATGCAGGCCTAGATGTACATTTTCTTTCTTTTGCAAATATGGAACCTTTGTGGCAGCAAAAATGGAGCATATTTGGCACTTATATTTGCCAATCATGAAATATGAAACCTATTGGTATAGGTATCCAAAACAGTCCATGGTTTTGGACGCGATGGTTTTCGGTCCATGGTATTGGATGCTTCGGCATGTATAAATATATATTGTAGCATTGAAAGGAACACAATGAAAAATTAAGCTAGTAGTCCCGGTTTTGGGATCCAGGGAAAAATCTTTGTGTATATGTGTTTTATGTGTTATGCTATCGCATTGTTTATTTTTTGTGTTTTTATAATTCGTATGCAGGTAATTTCTATACGGGGTTAAAACCTACAATATATGTAACATTACATGTACCTATACCTATACCACTACATGTGCATGTACTCTACTGCAACCTGTGCATAATTTCCATATACCTACCATCCTAATGACCTGCCTACAATATCCTATCATGTAAATTTTTCCCATAGGAACTCATAGTTAGTATGTGATTTACCTGTATCCGCCTGTTAATAGCATCTACCACCTTGTTATCTTTACCTTTAATATACCTCATCTCAAATTTGAACTCAATAATCATGGCCAACCATCGAGCCTGCTTGTCATTCAAATTCAGTTGGTCCAATAGATACTGCAAACCACTATGATAACTCATCAATACAAACCTCTTTCCAAGAAGATAGTGCCTCCACATCTTCAAGGCATGTATGATCGCTGCCAAATCAAGATCACGTGTCGGGTAGTTCTACTCATGCTCATTTAGTTTCCATGACTCATAGTATACCACTTGTCCATCCTTCATAAGGACTCCACCAAGTCCTATCTTGCAATCATATATACATGCTACAAACTCTTTATCTATATCTGCAATATTTAACACTGGTGCATGTGTCAACAATTGCTTGAGTTACTCAAAACTATCCACACACTCCTCTGTCTATTCAAACTTCTTACTTTTCCTCTGCAATTATGTGATAGGATAAGAAATCTAAGAGAAGTTCCTAATGAACCTCTTATAATAACATGTTAACCCCATGAAATATCTCACCTCATCCACATTCCTTAAAGCTACCCACTCCATGATAGCTCTTACCTTTTCTGGGTCCACTGTTATGCCATCCTTGGAAACTAGATGTCCCAAGTAGTGTACCTCATTTTGAAATAAACTTCACTTGCTGAGCTTAGCATACAACTCATGCTCTCTCAACAATCTCAACACTTATGCTAAATGCTCGACATTCTCTTCTTCAATTTTGAATATACCAATATATCATCAATGAACTCAAAAACAAACATGTCGAAATACAGATGCAACACATTATTCATCAAGCACATAAATGTATCTGGATCATTAGTTAAACCAAGTGGAGCTACAACAAAGTCATAATGCCCATACCTAGTCTAGAAAGTTGTCTTGTAGATATCATCCTCTTTATTGTGTACCTGATGATATCCGGATCTTAGATCAATATTCAAGAACACTGCTGTTCCCTTCAACTGATCGAACAAGCCATCAATCCTCGGTAACAGATACTTGTTTTTGATGGTCACTTATTCAACTTCTTGTAATTAATACACAATCTGAGGGTAACATCCTTCTTCTTCACAATCAATATCAGTGCACCCCATGGTGATAAACTTGGCCTAATGTATCCCTTGTCTAACATTTCCTTCAACTGCAGTTTCAACTTTACCAACTCAAGTGTACTGATCCTGTAAGGTTCCTTTGATGTTAGATTTTCCCCTGGCACCAACTCAATAGAATAGTATACTTCCCTGTGAGGTGGCAACTCTAAAATATATGTAGTAAATACAGCCTGAAATTGTTGTATAACTAGGTACCTTCTCAAAACATTTGCATCCTCAATTTCCTTACCTTTTTCACTAGAAATGTGCACTGCAAATAACATACACCCTTTCTTGTGACTACACTTGGCCTACATATCTATCACCATTCTAACTAATGTTTTTTTCTTCTTACGTTGTAATATTCTTCATTCCCCATTGTCATTTAAGCACTCAATGGCTTTGTCACAACAATACACCTTGGTTCTATGAAGGTACAACCAATCCATTCCCAAAAACATACTGTATGATCCCAACGGTAATAAATTCAATTGTGTTGTGGTAGAAATATCATTCAAATCAAATGTACAAGATCTTACCTAATGATGAACTCTCTTCTAGGTACCTCTAGCCAATTTCACTAACTAATACTCTTCATGCACTTCTTTATTCAAACCACACTTATCCACCAAGTTAGGATTAATATAACTATGATTAGATCCAAGGTCAATCAAAATAGAAACAACTTGATCACAAAGCTACCATCCATCTCGATAATAGACACATGGTGATCTGCATGTCTGTTATCCAATGTTGTATAAGTCTTAGGAATACTCTACCCAACATCTCCCACTGTCTATGCCTCTTGAGCACTGTAGATTTGCGGTCTACCAAACTAATGATGTTGACAATCTCTCCTGTGATGCTCTCCTCCACAAGTCCAACACTGCAAAGGCTTCCAGCTTTCATCCTTATTCTTCTCCTTAGATCAAAGTCCCTATCCTCTGTCAAATGCATTGAACCTCTTCAATGGTGTTGCATTCTCTTTATTACTCGTACCTTGAGGTCTTGCTCAATTCTTGTCCCATTTTCCTTTGTTCTTTGCATTACCTTTCTCATATGTCTTAGTCTATGATATGCGCTTTGATTGCTCGTAACAATGCTTTAGCTTTCATATTTCCTCCTCCAATGATCTAGGCTCATCAAACTCAATCATGCCTTTGAATGCAATCGGTAATCCACTAATGAGTCTTTGAATCTTGGCCTTATCCTCCTTGAGGTAAGGCACATACCTCAATATCTCTAAGAACCTACTAGTGTACTTTTCATCTGTCATCGATCCCATATTTAGCTCATAGAATTATTTTTCCCTGTCATCATAGTACCTCTCTAATAGGTACTTCTTCCTTAATAGTCTCTTTAATTCACTCCATGTCAACTCCTCCTCATAAATATCCCTGGCGTTCTTTACATCTTCCCACCAAATATTTACTTTACCTTTGAGACTGAATGTAGCTATTTTTGCTTTCATGTTCTCTGAATAATCATGCACCCTGAATAACTTCCTCGTACCAAGAAACCATGCTTCTGCATCCCGTGATTTCTTCATCTCTCCATAAAATGGAGGTGGCCTTTCTTTCTTAAACTCTCCTGGAAGATATCCCTTGTCACTCCCTATGTAAAGATGATAACGATGCCCATCATAATGCATGTCAGAACCAAAACTAGAATATTATTTGTGTTTATCACCTCTCCTATCTGGAGCGTCCAAGAACCAGCCATCTTTGATCGTGTCAGCTTTATATGAAATATACCCACCAGGAGACCTATTTCCATATGCGCCATTAGTTTTTTCCTCTTGCTCATGGCTGATCTGAAGTGGTCCCTATCACTGCAATTTTGAAAAACCCTGAAGTATCACTACATTTACCTCTACTTGTTTCTCTTGTTCTTATATGATTCTATCATTGTGTTCCTTACAACTCCTCATTTTTGCCTTTAAGCTTCTTAGTGTGTTTTCCAAATCAAAAGAGTTCCCAACACCATGTTTCTCATCTGATCCATAGGGAGAGTCTCTGGAACTATAGTCTACCATCTTGCTAGTCATCTTCAATATTCTTCCTACAAGGTATATCATGTCAGCTCAACCAAATCACAATAAACCAACGTACCTTAGAATTATTTGGGGAGGATACCTCGTCTACAGGATCAACAAAATAGCATAATACATGTGTAACATAATCATGAAAACATATAGAAATATAAAAAATAATCATATAAGAATATAACCATTATTCTAGATAGAGTCAAATCATCAATGCATGACCATATCAACTACACATACCATGGCCTCATGCATGACAAAAAACACCACATCACTATACACTTGAACACATGTGAATACTAACATGCATAAACAATGCCTAATCAACCATACACTCATGACGACACACTACACAACAACACCATCAACTTCCCATGGTGACCTCACCGCAACCATAATCCATGCCATACAAATGCAACAAGCACATGGTCTTACAACACAAGAAACACATATGCAACTGACATGAATGCATGACCAACACACATTCCATCTAGTCTGAGGGGTGAACCATGCTCTGATACTGCTCAGTAACACGCTCCTCCCACATCTACCCAAGTAAGCATCCAACAAGGGTAAACATGTGACAATAAGTTACTATGATATGATTCGACTCCCTATGTATCAATTAAGGAAGTGTAACTGGCGAAACACATCACATAGACCTTCCACATAAGCAACAAAACTCTTAGGAGCCATCCCAACCACTCAAGTAGCCAACCCCTAATTCCCACTAAAGTTTTAGTGCATCAAACCATTGGATTCTCCCTTGATATGGACCAGCGTGCATTAAGGAGGCTCCATATGCTACCACAACAAGGGCGAGTGAGATTCTGGGGACTTTTTCCCCAGTTTTGTGCCTATGACTCTAGAATTTGTGCAACTTTTTCAGGCCCAGGGGTCAAGTAACTACCCAAAACTCAATGATACTCGCAAAAATAAATTTACACATTGAAAAAAAGATACATTTGCAAAAACATTGACAAGGACTAGATTGGACCCCTCCTAGCCATGACAACCATTTCATCAAACATGTCAGAAACATGAAAGGTACATGTATTAATAGTAAAATTGAGCATAGAGGTCGCATACTTATCTGAGAATAGCTTAGAAGCATCGATGCCTCAACACATTAGCTACAATTTCATCTATTAGGCCATAGATACATTGTTCATTCATTTACAAGTAAAAACATGATGAGAGGCATACATAGCCGCTATCATAATACATGTTCATAACAAGCATAATAACATCAAAAATACCAAGGAAACAAAAACCATATAATCCACATGTAAAAAATTATAATACTCATGAAATAACAAGGAGAAATAACCTCATATTAATGATTCAAAGGCCAACTAGGTGTGGGACTTCCACAAACTACCCGACCGTAGACATGGCTAAGCCAAATATCTCTTTAGCCAGTCACCCTGTTGAGTAGGTAAATCCTCTCTGTGGACATAGATGATCCCTCTAGCCCAAAGAGTGGGTCTAGCAACAAACGAGAAAATCCACAAGACACTTTCCTAGATTATAATCGAAATAAGAGAAGAGGAAGGAGACCTAGCTTGCTCTGATGCTATAATGCACTCCTTTGTTGAAGATATTGATCACTTGCTCCTCAGGATTAGTCCTTGTTGCTCATAGCATTTGAATACCTGCATAAGAAGCCAAAGACACAACAAAGCATAAAAGTGCAACATGAATAATCAAATGTAATCCACTTAACAGATCAAGAATAAATAAGATAAATGAAGCATTAACACAAGCATTTATGGAAAGTGAACTAGCAATTGTATATATTAATAAAAAAAAAGAGGAATCATACAACCCAGGCCTTGATGTTAGCAGCCCTCCTTGAATAAATTTCCAAATCCAAGCTCAAGCTCTCCAAGCACTCCTTCTCCAAGCCAAAGTAAAAGCATGCAGGCACTACCTTAGCATAAGGTTGCAAATAATAAGGGATCAACCATTTGGGAATGGAGGGGATGAATTTATAGGTAGGGAGAGGGAGTTAGGATCTCACCAAAGATAGGGTAAGGTCCTCATCTCAAGGAGGAAGCTCATAGGGATAAGATCAAAGGGTAATATTGGGAGAATTCAACCACATACACAATGGACATCATCCAACTCGTTGTTTTGGAAGCCTCTATATCACGAAGCTTTTCCTCCACTTTCGGAAAAAATTCCTTTTAGGGTCCAGAGCGAGTATCCAAGTAAAGTTCATGCTAGTAGTGCAAGGCTCATATGGTGTAACCTACCATTAGCATGAGAGGAAAGTGTCACAGTCGTGTTGACCTAGAAATTAGGGTTTTGAGCTCATTTTTCTCAAGAAAGGCTCAAGGAAACTTTTAATTAGTTCTTTAGGGAGGATCTAGACTGCATATCAAGATGGGTAAAATGCATAGTTTTCAAGGTTTTTACACTCCAAGGTATGACACAAGGAATTGCACGAGGTGTGACAAAATATTGTGTAATAGATGCCCCTTAAATCATGAAGGAAAAATAGGGAGTGATGGCTGAGATGCTTTACAAGCTAGTGTAAAGACTGGAACAAACATTTTTAGGAGACCTTCAAATCAAGGATGCATATACATATATATATTTGGTACCTTTTTCATCTATATCAAAACATGAATCCATGCGATGGACACAGCCATCTAGATATAAAGGATCATGTGAAAAGATCTATGATATGGGCGCAACCATCTAAATGAAAAGGATCGTCTTGAAGTCTAAGATCCACGGTATGTATGTAGCCACCCGATATAGAAGGATCATCATCATCATAGATATAAGGTCCTATAGTATGGTCACAACCATCTGTATAGAGGAAACATGTATACAATCATGAATAATACATAACTCCACGCAGCCTGAGTTATATCAAACAAAACTTAGGGTCTTTTGCTCCATCTCATCCTGATCAAAGTACGAAATCTAACATGTGAATGAATGTTTTAAAGTCGAACATGCTAGAAAACCACTTGATTACCAGCCAATGATGTGAATCGTTAATAGGCACAAGAGAAACCACCAATAATGGCAATGGATCTCAAGCTACGATAGTAGAATCCATGAATGTGGAAATGAAGTTGAATTCAAACACTCATGGAATCATCCAATCAAAGGCCAATGATGAAAACATGTCATCGAATGTGAAGAGCATGCCATTAAGGCATGCAAGCTCTAAGGTACTGAAAGGGAGTTTCTAAGTCATCTTCATGGATAATGAGCTAAAGTTGAAAGGAAATGATCCTTAAAAGGAGGGCCATAATTATTCCCTCATCATCGACATGAAACAAGGAATAAGATGGAATAAACGAGTATGATCCATGACTGTGGAAAAAGGTCAGACAATGTATAGGAAGTAAATTGCAAATAAGACTTCTCTTGAACATATCAGTGACACGACTATGGAGTGTGGAAACATTTAAATCAACATAGGACCAAGGGTCATGACGGTGAAGTGGAATAGTGAGATGAGAGGCAAATGAATCACCCAAACCTGAAAGGACAAGTGACTAAGTGAGGAAATCCCAAACCCAACACGAGAAATATATGAGTGTCATGTTCAAGAGCGACATGTTGCCTATACAAGAGATGTTTCACTTTCACTTTTACCCCCACTATTTCTAGCAAGTACCCCAATTATTTTTAATCAAAAGCTTGAAGGGGATAACATATGCTTGTCATATAAGTTCATTCTTCAAATGAATCCATCCTAGTAAGTTTTACGAGTCATAGGAAGGACAAACTCGATCTCGTCATGGTGACAAGTCTTTCATCGTTTAATTTTTACGAGTCTCGTGAAAGAGTAACTCTGTGTCTCTTTCATATTTACATAGTTTGAAAAAAGAAAACTCCATTAGGTCCCTTTTCATAATTTGTCTCTCAAACCCGAAAAGGTAGAAAACAATATTTGAGAGAACCTCTTGACCATGTCAAACAAGGTGTTCCATTTTCGTAAATATTCAATCAAAACACAAAAAAGGGGTAAATGTATACTGAGATGACATCCATTCATTTAATTTAACGAGTTTGAAAAGACAAGTACTTTGCAATATTTTCATCTTTCGAGAGTCAGAAAAGAACTTAAAGATGACTCCACCTGGAAGAACGAGTGGTATAAAAGGATAGCAACTAGTTCTGGTCATGATGGAATTGCTCAAAACATGTAAGGGTCAAGAGGTTGGCTATTAATACCTATCATTGCAGATGTTCCTTAGGCAAGGGTAAAACAACCAAGTAAAAGCATATGATCAGCCAAAGAGATGGTGATGATGGAATGAAAAAACCAAGGCTCATCTGCAAAATATCGGCTGATAAAAATGGAAATCATGAGATATAAAGTGGGAGTGGTTTCATGTTTACACAATCTTGAAACATGGGAAACTATGCTTGAGTATACTTGAAGATGGTTTCATTTTTTTTACAAGCTTGAAACAGAAACAAACTATGCTTCGGTTTGGTTTCATTTTTACACAAGCTTGAAACAAAGATAAACTATGCTTGAGATAAGTTTGCATGCCCCCATCATAATGACTCAAATTGAGGAACATGCCCCCCAATATTCATTTCATTCACCTAAGTGGATGGAATGAAGTTTCACTTATGAGATCAAGTGAAAGACTTGACTGGGATTTTACAATATGATCAAAGACTTGAATTGGAAGGGGATTTGTTTCATTTTTTAATGAGCTTAACACAAGAAAAGAACCATGCTCATGACACCTTTTTCATTTTTACCAAGCTTGAAACAAGTAAATGAACCATGCTCATAATCTATTTCATGTTCTAATGAGGTTGAAATAGTAAAAGAACTATCCTCATAGCACCTATTTCATTTTTTAATGAGGTTGACTAGTAAAAGAACCATCCTCATGGGACCTATTTCATTTTTTAATGAGGTTGACATAGTAAAAGAATTATCCTCATGATCCTTGTTTCATTATTTAACGAGCTTGACACAAGATAAGGAACTCTGCTCCAAATACGTTGATCACTTACCAAAAGAGGCCATGGCTTCCAAGAGGTTCTCATCATATGGGAGAACACCACTCTAGAAGGGATACATGTCCAGGGATCCAAATGAAAAATCAGGCTCCAATGCCCTTAGTGCATGATGTACTACATCACCTACTAAATCATCCGTAGATGCGGGCATGGAATAGGTGGCTACGTAATTAACCTATGGTGGGGGTGATATTGCTTACAAATTAGAACCACTTAGTGACGATGGTTGATTGGGAGTTAGTTTAGGACCAATGAATGTAATCTGATCAATTATCACAATGCTTCCTTCATGTGGGAAACACATCACTCGAAAGAGGGAAGAAACAAGAGCTCCCATGACATAAACATAGTCACTGCCAAGGAGTAGATTAAAATCCAATGGGCCTTGGACAACCATCACGTCTATATAGACAATCTTTCCTCCCTAATGGTTGATTGGTTCCTCTGTTAAAATCTAATAGATTCTGGGTTATAGGGAAAAGTTTTGGAGAGCCTAAAGCTTTCCAAGAAGTTGAGGATTAAATGCTAACAGATGCGCCTTCGTCTATGATTGTACTAGGTACGGCCATATTATAAGCTTGCATTGTAATATGAAAAGGCACATAAGATGGAAGGCTTTATCCTGCCAATCGACTCCAATCAAAAGAATTTTCTAAACTACTCAGAGGGGTGTCGTAGGAACATGAGATCTTCCCTCTTTCTCTATGGGAACAGGAAATTTTTTCTCATGCACCTCGAGAATGGGAGGATTTCCCTCAAGCTCATTTGAAAATAAAGAAACCAGAAGAAACTGAACAGTACGAGGTTCACCCTCTATCGAAAAGGTACAGTTAACTCATGGTGGAGTCAAGTCTACCATTTTCTCAACCAATGTTTGGTCAAAAATGGACTCACGAGACTCACTTTCGAAGAGAGAGAGGTTGACCAAATATGGATTTTTATCAATCACTTGATCAACTAGTAGAGGATCAAGGGAAAGCTTTCAATAACCAGCTGGAAGATGAGGCTAGAAAGAAGTAAGGTTTTCCAACACTTTTGAAGCTTCATCCAAAAGAGGACAAAGGTGAATGGGATGATTACCTTCACACAACTTATAGGGAAATTTAACTTTTCCCTTTTTCCAATGGAATTTTTAGTTACTATTTGAAGGTTTATCACTAGCATGATCTCCAGAGGCTGATGACAAAGTTCGATGTGAACCTGTGGACCACACTTCTAAGACTTTGGTTATACCATGACAATTTCGAAGAAGGTGGTCACCATTACATAACATGCAAGAAAATTTTACTTTGAGGGGCTGGTTGGAAGGTTTTTCTACATTAGTTTCATCTGTAACAATACTTGTTTGGTTTCCCCCTTGTTTATTTTTCTTCTTCTTCTTAGCTTCTTGACTACTAGAATCCAAACTTTCAACAAGTGAAGAGGAAGAACGGGGTGAAGAAATAGGTGGAGGAGAACTTGGTTGAAAAGTAGTTTGGACACTCAGAATCACCGAGGTCGAAAACAACTAAACTAGTAGACCAATTGTCAATCTAGGAAGGGACAATGTTGCCATATAGGGAGCACCAGTATTTCCAAAAGAAGTAAAAGGACTAGGATTCTCATTAGATGGGTTTCCTTGACTAGTAGACTTAGGAAATGTTGCCGTCAGTATCAACCTAAGATCTATTAAGGAGGATTTCCATAGCACAGATGTTTTTCTGTGGTAAATTAATTGATTTTAGAAATTAATTTAACAAAATAAAAGAGGGGTAAGCTAGGCAAGAGGGTTTACCAAGTATCCGTGAACCGTAATATACACCTTAGCCAAAACCGAGGATTTAACGTACAACATCCAATCTCCCCAAATGTTGTGTCCAGTGTATCATGTTTACAAGGCGACTAACTCAGTTACCTATGGCTAAAGGATAAAAACCTAATGGGGTCTCCCAATATATACTTGATGGAATGGGGAGCATAAGTCTGTGTTAGAGACGTCCAATGCATAACCATTCATTGGGAGCATTCCCATATACTTTCCATATTGAAGTGCCTCCAATATACCCGAAGGTATTGGGGAACCTTCAATATACTTCCATATTGGAATGCAATTTCACCCTCAAGATACAATGCAGGTAGTTAACGACATCAACTATGTTTAAATATGTTGCAATGTTTCTCTAGCCTAGACCTATATATATTTGTGTTAGATTACAAATGCTCCTTAGGTTAATTGAGGTAAATTTTAAGTTTATCTTGAATTAGGTTTCAATTTTATGGCTCAATAATGTCACCTGAATTCCTATGATGCAACTAAATGAGAAAAATGAAAGCTTTTCATTCAATCAAAACTAAGCAAAGAGGGAAGAGAGAAAACCAAACAATGAATAGATCAAGAAAAATGCATCAAAACATACCTCCCTGACTTTTTGAATGCAAGATGTAAAAAATTAAAACTACTCTTTCACTTTCACTAATGAATGTAATGCCAAAATGCAATCTTATGAGAAACAAAACCACTTTCTTTCATTAAGATGCACTGATATTTTGTTCTTTTTCTTTTACCTTGATTCAAAATGAAAACTAATGCATAAGAAAAAGAAAAATGGATTTCGAAACAACTAAAATGAAGATTTCATTCACTTTGGTTTCGAATAAAACAAAAATAATTTCAAAAATACTTTAATGAAGAGATCCTTTCACTTTTCTTTTTGAAACAATGAAAGAAAAACAAGCATATACTTTCAGTTTCACCAAAGAAAACAATTGTAATCTATGTTTGATAATGGAGAAAAAGTAATTTTCAAAGTACAAATATGATCCAAAACTAATGAAAACAACTTTGCAAAATGAACCGAAAGAAACTTGAAAATGGTGTCCTACTTGCAGTAAAACTCCTAAATGGAGATAATCGATATCACAAAGACAAGCCAAGAGATGAGTGAAGGGTAACCTATACCTAGAAATCCTAGAAGACAATCTAACTTCAATCACCCACCAATAGAAGTAAAGAGATAATTCCAACCATTAAAGGACAACAATCAAGGAAAACGCAATGATATCACACTGAAAAAACACCCACAAAGGTTGAGACACACTGAAAATGAGAAGAAACCCTAATTTTTTTCTAGCCTTTGGAATCAGTGCGCCTATGAAAGGAAAAGTCGTGCTAAAAGGCAAAGCAGCGTGACTGTTAATCCAAAGTCAGCGCTGGCAGTACTTCTATAAAACTAGAAAATGCGTTGGGTGAGGAAAAGAAGGAAAAAACAAAAAATTTCAAAAATTAGACTAGAATCAACACTCTCAAGCAAAAACCAATGATTATATAAACCTACAGTGATGCATACAAGCTGATAAATTGACGGTTGGTCAAACTAATTAGAGGATCAGATCGAAGAAATGGATGGAAAGGTTATAGCTTCCCCAATGGAGTCACCATTTTATTGGGTAGGTAAATCCTCTTTGCAAACAGAGACGACCCCTCTAGCCCAATGAGTGGGTCTAGCAACAAATGAGACAATCTACAAGACACTTTCCTAGATTACAATTGAAATAAGAGAAGAGGAAGGAGACCCACCTCACTCTGATGCTATAATGCACTCCTTTGTTGAAGATCTTCATCACTTGCTCCTCAAGCTTAGTCCTTGCTACTCATAGCGTTTGAATACTTGCACAAGAGGCCAAAGAGACAAGAAAGCATAAAAGTGCAACAAGCATAATCAAATGTAATCCACTTAATAGATCAAGGAGCATTAAGATAAATGAAGCATTGACGCAAGCATTTATGGAAATTGAACTAGAAGTTGTATATATTAATAAACAAAAGAGGAATCATACAAACCAGGACTTGATGTTAGTATCCCTCCTTGAGTGAATATCCAAGTCCAAGCTTGAGCTCTCCAAGAACTCCTTCTCCAAGCCAAAGTGAATAGCATGTAGGCATTATCTCATCATAAGGGTGAAAATAATCAGAGACCAACCATTTGGGAATGGATGAGGATGAATTTATAGGTAGGGAGAGGGAGTAAGGATCTCACCAAATATAGGTAAGGTCTTCATCTCAAGGAGGAAGCTGATAGGGATTAGATCAAAGTGTAATATTGGGATAATTCGACCACATACACAATGAACATTATCTAGCTCACCGTTCTGGAAGCCTCTAGATCACAAAGCGTCTCCTCCACTTTGGGAAAACTTGCCTTTTAGGGTTCAACATGAGTATCCAAGTAAAATCCATGCTGGCAGTGCGAGGCTCATATGGTTCAACCTTCCATCAACATGAGAGGGTAGTGTCACAGTCGTGCTGACCAAAAAATTAGGGTTTTGAGCTCATTT
Organism: Pinus taeda; assembly: GCA_000404065.3. Taxonomy (NCBI): domain Eukaryota; kingdom Viridiplantae; phylum Streptophyta; class Pinopsida; order Pinales; family Pinaceae; genus Pinus; species Pinus taeda. The sequence continues at coordinate 103,708 of APFE030366026.1, read as the reverse complement.
TTCTTAGGAAAGGCTCAAGGCAACTTTTCATTAGTTCTTCAAGGAGAATATAGACTACATATCAAGATGGGTACACTGCATAGTTGTCAAGGTTTTGGCACTCTAGGGTATGACACAGGGAAGTTTAGGAGGTGTGAAAAAATGCAATGTAACACACCCCTGTGCCATATTCCAAACATAAATGTGGGATCTCATGGAACAATCCATCAAAACCAAACCAGGGGTTCTAGATGCCAAACCACCTTAACCCATTAAACAATGATTCCACCTCATGGTCGAACATCATAAACCATCACCATATTGGTCTCTACCCAATCTTTCTAGGGCTCTAGAGTGTTTGTTCCAACCAAGGCCTTGAGGACTAGTAGCTCAGCCCACAGCTGCCACCAAGCTTCCAAAGAATTTGTCCAACCAGGACTTCTAGGACTAGTAACTCAACCCACCAAGGGTTTCTAGAGTATTTTTCCAACTAAGGATCCTAGGACTAGTAATTCAACCCAAGTTGTTATAGGGCTTCCCAATAATGTGTCCAACTAGAGCTCCCAAGAACTAGTAACTCAACCCAAGCTAAAGGAAGCATGAGAACCAACTAGAAAAATAAATAAATGAACCCACAATGTCATGGTTATCCAATAAATAGCAAGGATAGGCAAATCAACTGTCAATCTAGGCAATCCTCCATGCCAACGACTTACCATGACCAATAAACCACATGCATATGCCATGCATCCCAAAACTAATGAGGAAAACATACATGCAACTCATTACCTACAAGAAAAACCCAATGTAGTTGATGATCTTGATGTCCTCTTGCTCCTTCCTTCTCTTCCTTTGCCTTCTTGATCCAAAGCTCCAAATATGCCACAATCCTCTAAGAGTGCTCCAAGAAAACTCTAAATGTCCAAGAGTATGAGAGAGAGAGAATAGATTGATCCTCAGAAGCCTTTTTATTAATGAACCCTATATTTTCTTCGTTCTCCTCCTCATGGGCAACCTGTGACCTTTCACCTCCATTTTCTCCTAATTTCCATTATTTTCATAAATAAATGTGCGAAAATGCCATTTTTCCTTTCTAAAGCCTTTGCCATTACCATTTCCAATTTCCTTGGCCATTAATCAATCACTATGATGTTTTCCTAAATTCAACTTGGAATACGTGTCCCATCAACCGTGGCTACTATTTCTCCTTTATTAACTTTTATTACATGGAATTTTCATTAGGATTGTTATAGACTAGTTGTTTCAAAGTGTGATTCATTGTTTTGAAGTGAGCTCAGGCTTCGAAGGGCATAACTCTCTCCAACATTGGCTACTTGTTCATTTGCAATGATATTTTCACTAAGGGAGGTTGAAGGGTATGTGAATTATCATTACGAAGTATTAATGCATTGTGAGAGGAACGATACCTTAGAAAATAATTAGTGCACCAGTATGGGAGGAAAGATGCATCAATGAGGCTCATGAATAAGTTGCATTTATCACCTCTTAAGAGGGTTAATGCCTTTAGAACTTGTGTTAGGCTGAAGGACCAAGAAGATCTCTCACAATGGCTAAGTGTGGGACCATCATAGTAGGAGAACAAAATGCATCCAAGCACGACTCAAACATGGATCACACACATAAATGCCATAAGTATAAGACAATGGAATGCACAGGACTCATGAAAAATAAGCACACCTTAAAACAACAACAAAGCAATGCCTATTTCTAAGTGCGACAATTGAAATTAAACATTACAACACTTAAAATACAAGTTACAATAGATGTTACGGATGTGACCAAAAGGTGCGGTGAGTTGTAGGAATGTGTCTAGAACATATTCTAATGATATGTAAGACCCTTTTATATGGAAGAGTGCACTAGAACTAACTTTGATAATATGCAAGGTTGCAACTCACACAAGAGTGAAAACAACAAAAGTGACACCTATGATGGGAGGAAAACATGAAGCTGACACTTGAAAAATGTGAACGACCTTAAAAGAGACACATGCCAGAGAAAAGATAACATGAACACGACACTTATTAAAGTAAAAGAAAGTCAAAATGAAAGCCATGAATGTGAAAGTGACACTTGTGAAAGTGAAAATGTGCAAAAAATGACAGTTGAGAGAACTCACCAAAATAGAAGTACAAACAAAAAAAAGTGAGGGGGACTGTGAATAAAATTGTGCACTGACCGTCGAAATGATTTGAACATCACACAGGTACTATATTAATCAACGGTGATATGTATGTCCAAGCTTGCATAAAGGAAGTGTGTTCTATTAAAAATATGCAACTCCAGTCAATTTCCACTTTGGAGAACTCACTTGATGGAGATAAAACTTTCATTGAATTCCTATTTTCTATAGGACCAAAATCAGCCTAAAGAACACTCAAATCGGATAAGGGAAAGTGTACCTATGAAGAAAGGTCCACATGTGCACATTTTGTAAGGTTGGCCCTAAAGTAAAGTGGGCCACCTTGGAAGGCTATAAATACAAGTGACCTCTACCTCATTTAGATACTACGATGAGACACTCTTTTGTCTCAGTTTTTGGCTCGCACAAGTGTCAGGATTGTCCATGGAGGAATAGGTTCACGTTGAGGTGAAATTGCAAGGTCTGAAGCACACATCTTTGATTTACAGTTTTGGGCCTCAATCGCAAGCACAATACAGGAATAAGTCAACCGCATTTGCTCACACAGAAGCTAATTCATGCAACTAGAGCCTTCCAGTCACACAGACAACTCTCCATTCATGCAACTGGGAGTTAGGGTTTCCGCAATCTAGATATAACCATAGTCACTCACGTGCAAGGATTGAGGGAGCGACTAGATATCCATAATTGCTCACATAACTCCTCCTCCATGCAACTGGGACCTAAAGTATAAAATCTCAGTCTTCTGAAGTTTTCACTCATTGACCACAGTGTGTGGAACTTGATTGTGGACAGTGATAGTTCCTTACAGACTTTAAAATCATGGTTTTGAGTATATGGATTGTTGGGTGAAAGTCATCGATGTTGTAGTTGTTTTTGTTGGATAATTGCATACATGAATATATGATCATTGTACTCTCTTTTTCTTAATCATTTGATGATTATATAATAAGAAAAATAAGTTTAAAGGGTCTTCCCCATAGTGGGTTTTTCCCTGGTCTCCGACCAATCCTAGTATCTCTATGTGTGAATGTATTTCATTTATTGGTCCTTTATGTTCCACTGCATTTATGATGATGATATTGTTATTTATACATAGTTTCATATGCTATTGAATAATTATGTAAATATGAATAATGTTATGATATTATGGGGTGAATGTAATGTGTTAATGAAGAAATGCAATTATCAAAGCAAAGAACAATATAGCCCTAGTAAAAATTAACATGGTATCAGAGTTGGGCGTAAGAAAAGTCATGGACATCACCCCTGTGATGACACCATTGATGGAATCAAGAGAGGATGGAGGGACTTAAAATAATTATAGTGTTTGAAGGAAACCCTAGGAATTTGGTTATAAGGTTTTCATGAATATTATGAGGTTATGGTTTGAGAGACACCCTAGTCTATGGAAAATATTTGTGATATGAAATATAGAAACCCTCACATGGTCAATATGAAAATTCTCAATCACTTGGGTTAGAATTGATGAAGTCCTAGATGGGATAGTCTCTACTAGGCCTAGTTGTTGATCGAGGTGCTTGAAATATTGAAGGCAACATTTTTATATGGAAAATGGATAATGATGGCTCTTAAAGGTTGGTTCAAGATGGATATGATCACCTCTCATTGAATATTATACTTTTTGATGCTTTTCTATCTTTACTTTTGTTTAGACTTATGGATCTATTGTTGTTTTGATTATTACTTATGCTTCCTAACTTCTTGATGAGATATTATAAGTGGATCCTTATTGAGGATTATGGCTAGTGTTGGAAGAGAATATCTAGCATTAGAAAATAGGAATCTGATGAAAAGGTGATAAAGCGCTACAAGCTTCCTATAAGAAGGTGCACAGGTATCTAAACAATACAAGGTATGTATGGTGGTATGTTTCAACTGCAAATTGGATGGCAAGGTAAGCCTAAGGTATGATCAGAATGTCTCTTTCAAAAATGTCTCATACATATGAAAGTGATTTGGATTCATGGTTCTTATGATGAAATGGTTAACTTAATATTGAACAAGTATCTTACTTCTTGGTGAACTTATTGATTGTATGATGATATTTAATATTGATCTTTGATATAGTGGTATACTTGATATTTGGCTAACATCTATCATTTTGAGTATCTTGATCCCATAAAGGAGGTTAGCACCTTGATTCCAATAGATGGTAATTTAACACTACTTGTTTGTGCAAAGCATGGCAACCATGATGATAGAAGTATAACAATGAGATTTATACTCATGATATTTTTTGACCTTGGTTATGTTTTGATGTGTTCAGTGGTTATGGCATATGGTAAAATTGAATACCCTGACTTGGTGGATTGAGTTAAGTGACAAATAAGTAATGCTTGTGATCATGACTCTTTAAATCGACTCCTATTATCTCTTTGAATCTAACCCTTGATGACAGATTGATGTCATGATGAAGTAACTGATGATAACTTAATATAGCAATCGTGAATATGTGATATGGTCTAACTTTATGATCTAACAGATATGTTGGTATAATATTATTATAGATAGGTTGATGACATGACTAAATATGACTGAGGTGGATTCCCATTCAGAGGGATAACCTCTCCATAAGATCCCTTCTCCTATTTTCATTTGCATTATATACTCTTTACTATTGAAGTATGATTTATGGGCATGAATAAACCAATATCTGACATTATTTGTATGCAACAATGTTATGATCATAGGAGAGAGAGAGTTTTCTCTTACTCTAAGCCTCAGTCGCACGGACGAAATCCTACATATATGATTGTAGCCTCGCAACCACACGAAAGAAAGCTCAAGGGTGTGACCAAGGCACTAAGATAGTTCTGGGAAGATCCAACCACATACGCTCACTTACTATGCTTCAGATAGTGAATGAGAAACCATAGTCGCTCACATAACATCTTGAAAGGTGTGATTGTAATCTCCCAACTACACAGAGGAAGGCCTATGGGTGTGAATATGTCTACAGGACACAAAAATGAAGTTTTATGCATGAAATCAGATGTCCACATAAAATACATCAGTCCTAAAAACATGAAGCAAACAACAGAAAGTTCTTTGAGCAAAGAATTTTGAATGACTTACTATAATATGAATGTGTAGACTAAATTTGTGTTTGTAGGTGATCGGGATATGCATATAGATATGTCATTATGATTCAACTATTGATGTTTTTGTTGCAAGAGTTTGACTAGATTTGGACGATTGACATAGATAAGCAACGTTTCGAGTTTTGACATGGTAATGATTTAGAACCTTGACTTGATGATTGATATATGTCTTGGACTATAGATCTCATTATAATAGAAAATATGGGATTTGACCTAATGATTAATGATTTGAATTGATGATTGATTATTTTCCTTGATAAAAAAGCTATATGGGCATAATGTCCGTCAATGACTAATATTGATAATGGTTTTGTAGTGACCTCATTTTTCTTAGCACAATGATTGAATTATTGACAATTGTGATTCAGTCTGAAGTAATATCATGATAAATGGATGGAACCTACATGACTTATTCTTGGTGAATCCAATAACCAATATTATGATCATGAGAATGACTTGATGAAGTTTGGATTGATATTGCATGATATATGACAAACTTTTGGCATAATAATAGATGAAGTCAAGACTTGATATGAGATTTACCTGTCACCTAGTCTAAATAATATGATATTGTGATTTTTATGATTTTTTATATTGATTCTAATCTGGAATCTAAACTTTGATAAGTTGACTTAGTTGACTTTATTGTACCAAATTGATTTATGTAAGTGTTATATGGGATTTACGATTGCAGACAAAAGTATCTCCCCTAGGTTTGGTGGCTAACCTAGAACAACAGAGAAACAAGGAACCTAATGTTGTCCTTAACGTAAATAGCAGAATGAAGCCTACCTGGAATATGTCGCCATATTTTCTCCTTCTTTAGCTTGAATGCTCCAATTCCAACTCCAATTACCAAAATTAGAACCTGCACAATTAGATAACACAAGCCAAGAAACTACAATATCTATGCAGTATCATCTAAATACTTCATTCAATAGATCAACATGGTATTGAAATACATGAAATAACAACATCACATATAGGAAAACCAAGAATTATTTGCATTAATATAAATGGAAGGAGTTAGAACCATAAATAGGTGTTGATCTTGTAGAAGAGCTCCTCCAGGCTTACTTTTCCTTTCCTTGTCGCAATGTGCACCTCCAATCACCCTCAATGCATGAAATGAAACCTCTCACAACAACAACATAAGGGTAGAATCACTCTAAAAAAACCAACCCCTTGCATATGGAAGGTTGTAAATATATAAAGGAGTGGGGTTGGGAGTTCTTATACAATTACCAATCTAAGGTTTTAGATCCACATTTGATGGCAGGATGGGATCAAAGGATAAGGGATGGAAACTCCAAAGTAGAGTAGGATAGGATTTGAATGTTTTATCTAAGCTAAATGGTTGTAAAAATATATGGAAGCTTCTGAAATTTATCTCTTTTTCTCGAATTTATAGAACTGTCACAGGTGAAAAGGGTAGCAACATGTAGGTGATCAACACAGGCCACAATGGAGAAACCTATAGGTTAACATTGTCCAAAAAGAGGCCAGGGTGCGTTGGTCCTAAAACTAGTGCAGATGATACAATTTTAGCCAAAAACTCTGGGGAATGAAAGAGACATGATTAAGGCTTTGTTCAAGATTATGAAAAGGGGGGAATAGGATGTTGATTGATCCCATTAGGAGGCCTATTGATCTTATGTGACAAAATCTCCTATAACATATTTCCCCCTAGAGTGCAAAGTCAGAAATGACAACAGATGACTGAAGTGATTTACCTTGTGACAAGTCGGGATCAAGAAAAACTGACAAGATTCATCTGTTACAATACATTTTCATCATGACGCCTTTATTGTTGAGGGAGGCATACCCATACTAATCACATAAGCTAACATAACATGTACAATTATCAAAATACACATCCACAAATGACAACTAGTGGACCTATGACTAGATGAATATTTGTATGATCATGGCCATCATACATCATGCTCTTTGTATAACTCCTAAAATTGTAACCCAAATGCATGGAACTAGATTCGGGGTCTTTTATGTGAATTAATGAATTGAGGTCGAACATGGTAGACACCATCTGATTACTGGTTGATGATGTAAGTCATTAACAGATGCAAGAGAAACCACCAATGATGTTAATGGCTCCCAAGGTACTACAGTACAATCCGCATGGTTTGAATAAATGATTTGATTTCAAATACCACACAAAATCTTTCAATCAAAGGCCAATGATGTAAACATGTCACTGAGAGTGAGGAGACTTGCCATTGATGTATGCAAGCACCAAGGTACCAAGTAATGTTTCTAAGTCCACTTCTTGGATAATGTGTTGATGTCGATAGGAAGTGATGCATCACAGGAGGGCCTTGATGTAGTCCCCACCAATGACACGAAATGGGTATCATGATTGAGACAAAAATGATGCAAATAGGGAACTGGATCAGGAAAGGAAAATATGGAATGAAGGCTTAAGAGTATTGTAACATATATCAATTGAATGACTTCTCTTGAACACATTGGCGACACTTAATGGAGTTGGAAGCATTGACCCAAAACCAAAATGGAGGATCTGAAAACAATACGATAAACAAAATACAAGAAAATTACCCAACCCAACAAACACAGAGATGAAGTGGAAGAGTGTTGTGTTCAAGAGCGACTTGCTACCATTAGAAAATGGAATACCCTGTTTTCGCAATTTTCCCAACCATATTGGTCAGTAGCTCTTTATTTTTTAACAAGCTTGAGGAGGATAACATATGCTTGATCTATAAGTTCACCCTTCAGATGAATCCCTCTGAGTATATTTAATGAACCCTAAGAAGGATAGGTACAGTATTTTCATGTTTGATTAGTCCATCATTGTTTGATGTTTTAACAAGTCTAGTGAAGGTAAAACTCGACATCTTTTTTAAGTTTGGAGAGTTTGAAAAAAAGGAAAAAAATAAAACTCCATATGTCTCTTTTGTAGATAGTCTTTCAAGTCTGAAAAGGTAAAAAAAAATACTCAAGATAACCTCTAGCCATCTTTGACTAAGGTATTCCTTTTTACTATACGCCTTTCCATTTACTTTTATGAGTTCGAAAAGATAAGTACTCGGCAATCTCTTCATATTTTGGGAATCTGAAAAGAGTTAAAAGAGGACTCATCCTAGATGAACGAGTGGTATAAATGGTAGAAACTCGTTCCTTTCATGATGGAACTGCTAAAAACATGCAAAGGTCAAGAGGCTCGCTAATAAGCCCACTCATCGCAGTGGTTCCTCAAGAAAGGGCAAAAACCAAGTGAAAGTGTATGATCAGCCAAGCAGATGGTAACGATGGAATGAAAAAACCAAGGCTCATTTGGAAAAAATAGGCTAATAAAAATGGAAATCATGAGGGATAAAATGGGAATGGTTTCATTTTTACAGAAGCTTGAAACATGGAAAACTATGGTTGAAATTGGTTTCATTTTTACACAACCTTGAAACATGGGAAACTATGCTCGAAATAAGTTGCATTCCCCCAGTATGATGACTCAACTCGAGGTACATGCCCCCAATATTCATTTCATGCACCTAAGTAGACTACTGGGTACTAACAGGTGGATAGAATGAAGGTTCATTTTACGAGATCAAGTGAAAGACTCGACTGCGAATTTATGAGATCTAATCGAAAGGGGATTTGTTTCATTTTTTAACCAGCTTTACACAAGAAAAGGAACTTTTCTCCGCTGACCTTGTTTCATTTTTTAACAAACTTGACACAAGACAAGGAACTCTACTTTGAAGAACCTTGATTCATCTTTTAATGAGCTTGACACAAGACAAGGATATCTACTCCATAGGAACCTATTTCCTTTTTTAATGAGGTTGACATATAAAATAACTATCCTCATAAGAGTTTTTTTCATTTTTTAATGAGGTTGACATAAGAAAAGGAACTCTACTTTGATCCTATTCATGGCCTAAGAGAGACCATGGCTTCCAAGAGGTTCTCATCAAATGGGAGAAAAATTCTTTGGAAGGGATATATATCAAGGGATCCAATGGAAATATCATGCCCCAATACCCACAGTAAATGATTCACCTATCCCATTCACGTACCTATTACTAAAGATGAGCCTTTCATTGTCTGCTCAACTTCTTTTGACCTTCACTAATATGTTATGCAAGATTTACGATTGTGGACAAAAGTTATCTCCCCTAGGTTTGGTGGATAACCTAAAACAACATAGAAACAAGGAACCCAATTCTTTCCTTAAAGTAAATAGATGATGGAATGAAACCTACCTAGAATTCGTCATGGGCTTTGCTCCGTCTTTAGCTTGAATGCTCTAATTCTAGCTTTGATTGCCAAAATTAGAACCTGCACAGTTAGATAACACAAGCCAATTTACTACGATATCTATGCAGTATCATCTAAATACTTCATTCAATAGATGCACATGGTATTGAAATACATGAAATAACAACATCACATATAGGAAAACAAAGAATTATTTGCATTAATAGAAATGGAAGGAGTTACAACCATAAATAGGTGTTTATATTGTAGAAGAGATCCTCCAAGATGACTTGTTCTTTCCTTGTCACAATGTGAACCTCCAATTACCCTAAATGCATGAAATGAAACCTCTCACAGCAACAACATAAGGTAGAATCACTCTCCAAAAACCAACCCCTTACATATGGAAGGTTGAAAATATATAAGGGAATGGGGTAAGTTGGGAGTTGTTATCCAATTACCAATTTAAGGTTTTATATTCACCTTTAATGGGAGGATGGGGATCAAAGGCTAAGGGATGGAAACTCCGAAGTAGGGTAGGCTAGGATTCAAATGTTTTATCTAAGGTAAATGGTTATAAGAAATTCTAGAAGCTTCTGGAAGAGGAAGCCTTCATAATTTCTCTATTTTTATCTAATTTCTAGAACCAATGTAAGTGCAAAGGGGAGAAATATGTAGGTGATCAATGCAAGCCATAGTGGAGAAACTTGTAGGTGAAAATTGTCCAACAAGAGGTCAGGGTGCATTGGTCCTAAAATTGGCTCAAATGATGCAATTTCAGGAAGAAACTTTGGGGAATGAAAGAGACATGCTTAGGGCTTTGTGAAAGATGATGACAAGGGGGTGTTATAGACATATTTGGGCACTTCAACCCCAATCATATATGTCGATAAACCAAGGGATATTTAACCCCTAAAAGTGTTGTTTCATACCCTAAAGTATCATGGTCAATTGATTACATCATTTCCAAGAAGTTACACCTAAGAAACCACTCAGAACTGGCCAAAACTGGACCATACTGACTGCTCCATGGTCAAGGGGCAATGCAGACTGGTTGATACACTAGCCAAGTGTGATGCAAATTGAAGAGGCCTTCTGTAGGGTGCGATGAGTGAGAATGGACAAATGGCTGAGACAGTTTGCTAAGTGGATGCTCATGGAATATTCTAGAAACTTCTCCTGTGACACTTGCCTCTCTGAATTCGCCCAAGGATGAGTAAGAGATCAATGAAATCTCCAAGTAGAACCAAGAACTATTAGTGGAATGACACTAATCAAAAACCCAGAGCTGACTCACCCCCTTGCAAGACATCTATAAATGGATCCCTCATCTCAGAGATCTAGAGGCTGGAATTTTCTAATTTGTAAGGAAGTGTTGTTGGTTCATCTTTGAGAATAGAAATTGTATTGTTGGGTGATCTTGCTTTTCATGAGGTGAAGAGGGATTTCATGCTGGGAGGATGATGTTGGATCAGACAGCTAGGTTGTAATCCTCTCTTCTATTATTAATAAAGTTCTTTGAGTTTTCCTCCATACAATCGTATATTTTTGAATCTTGCTATTTGTGAATGCAATTATATGTTCATTGTATTTCTAATTTTGCATTGTTTATGATATTATAGATCGCGATGCTTTGATGGTGTTTTGTTTCTTTGTCTCTACAGGTATTCTCTAAAGCGGGGCAAGTAGGAGAGGAGTTGCAAGCTCTATCAAGGGAGAGAGAAATCAAGCAAGGAGTCAAGTGGAAGATCCAAGTTGGTCCCCTTTGCTTCTCTCTTATATATCATACATAAAGTAAATCACAAAGTTCTTTGATTGTTTGTTTCTAAGATAGCTACCCATCTTAGTGGGACTAGCAGATCAAAAAGATACTAGTTTTCCTGGAAACAAAATGGCGACTCTGCTGGGGAATGAATAGTTTGTTTGTTTGTTATTGTTGTTTGCTTTATAAACTACAGACGGAGCCTGAAGTTAGCCAGATATCCTTCGAACTACTCTTGCTATGAAATTGCAAAGTAAATGAATGTTGCTTCAGTCAATCTCTAGGTTGGTTTATGAACTGAACATATGACTTACAAGCATTCTAAATGCCCTTGTGGTAGCTCAATAACCTCCTAAGATCATATCCTTGTACTTTGTTTTTCACTGTTCATAATAGCTCAGCCTAAATCCCTGAACTCAGCTGCAAATTTGACCAAAAACCCAACTCAGTTTCGCTCCCTGACCTGTCGAACTGTCTATAACTGGAAACCAATATGCATCACACCTCCCATGTGTAGCAGGTGAGATGCATCCCTGTTTCTAAGAAGAACATGTGCGATGACTGAGTAATCCTATTTCCCTCTTTGAAATTTGGTTTTTGTCCTTGTTTTCAACTATGTTTGATTGCTTTGCTGCTTATGATCAATATCTCATTGTTGAAGCCTCCTTCCTTTACATTTTTTAGCCTCCATTGATTAGGATTTGTAAATGTTTTTATGTATTTGTCCATCATTTATAGTCCTTCTTTGTCAAAAGTAGCTTAATCGAATTGTCATTTTTTTATATATAAAAAGTGTCGTAACTGTCATTTTGAGTCAAAAAGAAGATTGTCATAAAGTCTTCCTCCTCTACATAGTCGATTGCACTTTTGTCACTATATTTGATTTGAATTGTTAATGTTTGAAGTGTCAAAAGTAGTTTTCTATTCAAAATTTAAAAGTGTCATTTTAGTCTTCCTTTAATTTTGAAAAGAAATTGTTGAAATGTCTCTTTGAAGAAAATAGTTCAGATCTATACTTAGTTTTCCTTTTTGGCATTCTCACATTAAGGAAATGAAAAAAAATACATATATTTGCATTTGCATTTAGACTATGTGGGAAAAATGATTTAGGAAAAATGCATTTAGTGTGTGCTCTTTGATCTCTGTTGAAAGAACCGTAATCTTCTTTCCTTAGTAGCTAGGATTTTCATTGCTAAAATAAACAAACGATTATTTATCATTTTAGATTGCATATTTAGGAATTCTGCATCTACATCACATGGTGAACCTTGAAAGACAAACTTCTAAACAAGATCAACTCTAAAATAAATCTCAATGAACATAAAAACACTTTGGAACCTAACGCGTCTAGGCTAGAGATGTGTTCCAGCGTCGTAAAATCTGGTAACTATCGTTTTCATCGAAGGTTGGGTGATTCCTCCTCTATGATATGACAAGTGCTAGTACAGACTTATGCTTCTTGTACCGTCGAGTATATATTGGGAGACCACAATAGGCTGATATCCTCTATCCATAGGAAGCCATGTTTGCTGCCTTATCGATCTTAATGCACTGAACACAGCATTCGGGAAGATTGACTGTCATGCATAAGTCTTTAGTAATTTCTCTTTAATTTACCACCAAGGTGTATATTGGAGTTTTGCGATTGGTTTGGTAATCCCTCTGTCTATATTTCCAGAGTAGTCACTTTCATTCCTTTTCGACTCTTTAAAAGAAAAGGTCCATCTGAGCACTTGTCACTTCACGCTCATTAAAAATCAAATTCGAATAGAGTCATCTTTAGCTTTTTCTCAACTCTTAAAAATTGAAAAAGCAAAGTTGTGTCAAAGCATCATTAAAATTTATTTAATACGGAATAACTTTTTCCCCTTAATTTTGAGTTGATCAAGTAATCTGCAATCATGGAAGAAATTCAATCAAAACCCCATCGTTCACGAAGACTAGCGAGTCAACTGTCTTTGACTCCGGAAACGAAACCATTCCGGTCAAAATCGTCTCATTTAACTGAGTCCAACTCTCCTGGTTTATTTGAAACTTGTATTTCAACATCATCAGAGACTCCAGTTACTTCGATCATTTCTGGTACATCTGCCTTTACAAAAGAAGTTCGGCAGTTACAAGAGGACACTAGAACTGATCCTAGTGTAATGGTAGACACTTCTATACCTGAAATAGCTCCATCTAGAGCTGATCCGAAAACTGAAGCTCACTTACCTGAACATCTGGAAGTTGAGTTCCAGAATTCGGAAGGTGTCACCCCTCCAGTATTTGTCACTACATAAGCTATACCTTCTTTGGCTCTAGAAATATTTTACGGACCTGACGGTCTACCTCTTCCACCTAGACTGATTTCTATAGAAGCGATTGTAGAGGATCTTCAATCCAGTACCCCATTTCATTTTGGAACTGGGATCCACTTATATCCTTCTACTACTGAAGTTAGCTCTTTTAATCATCCTTCATCACAAGTTCCCATCGAATCCCTAGGAAATCTTTTGGATAGACTAAATATTTCTAAGCAACCATCAACATCTAGTACTGTGTCACTTGATACAGCCACAACAGAACCTCCTACGGCTATTCCAATGATGTTTGGTGGTATACCATCTATCCCAAATAGTTATCAACCACTAGATGGAGTCCACTCAGGAACTGTTTTCACAACATGGTATGTTCCTATTTGTTCATCCGGAATCCCATCTAGCATTTCTTATGTTGAAACTCAGCAAATTGATCCTGCATGTCAATATCAATTTGGGCAGTCCAGTCTTCAAAGACCGATCTATCCTTTGAGCACTAGATTGCCACCATATGGGGGGTAGTATGCCTTTTCATTGTTCCCTCCTGGAAAGCAACCATATGAGAGTTTACAACAAAATTCAAGTCAAACTGGAATTACATCCAATGGTTGGGCACCAATATTGCCTCAACAGCCAAGGGTTATATATTGAATGCAACCAGCCCAACCTGTGTCGAATATTACCACTACACCTGCTATTGTGACTGTGTCGTAAATACAAGCACTGCCTATTGTATGTCAACCTCAAGCCTCTCAGGTTGCAGTACAACAGCCTCTTGTCTCTACAGCTCAATCAAAACCTCAGGTCAGTGTTCCCTTACCTAGAACGACTCAAGCTCAAACGGGTACTATCACTCAGCATATTGGTCAAACATCCAGTATTGGGCAATAGCAAATGGTCCAACAACCATGGCTAGTACAATATATACAACCGCAATTCTAGCAAGCTTACCAAGGACTTGAGCAACAAGGCTTTGTAGGTAATGGGCAACCGCATTTTCAAAACAGTTATCAACAGCCATACTATAATTTTTATTCTCACCAACCTTATCAAAGTTATCAGAATCAGATACATACTGCTCAGGCAATCCCATCTTATCCTCTATATGCTTCGCCAAACCTGAATCAACAGTTGACTTTTGTAGCAACTCTAGGATTACTAAATATAAACCGGCTGACAAATGATCTAATTTCTTACACCCTGTTAGTGTTAGTCTTTGCATCCTTCCTCCAGTGATCAAACATGCTCTTACAAATTGATTTAAGGTGTCAAGGTCAAATTTTGTCATTTCAGTGAGTCTTCAAGAAAAATTTGGTCACTAGGTATTAGGTCTAGGGTTTGCTTTTACTCCTGTCAAAGTTGTCCAAATGTCAATCCATGTCACAATTCAGCTAAGTGTACCATCATTCAGAGGGTTGTCATCATCATGTCAAGTTCCACTGGGTCGTTTTATGCCTTGTTCATGCTTTAATTGTGCCTAGGTAAGGCCATTTCCCTCTCCTAGGGTTTTGAAGGCAATTTCTCTTGGATGGTCAAATCATCAGCAAAACTTGTATCTTGATGTTCATACACCTTCCCCTATCCTTAATGTACCTTATTAAACACTTCCCATCACTGAGATCCCCCAAATTCCCCATTTTCACACAAACCCTAGTTTCTGTCTACAAACCCTATTTTATAGGCTAGACCTGTGTTTTGCCTTTTTGGACCCCTTCCCCTCACTCAATATTTGAAATTCCACTTTCCCCTACTTCCTAAAATCCCTCCCTACTTCCAAAAATTTTCTCAAGAATTTAGGAGCCCCTTATCCCCTATGTTTCGCTTCATTTCGACAAATCCTTGTTCCACACATCGGGGTAGGTTTTACTAAAATGATGCTTCTAAGCAAGGAAAGATGAATTTTGAAAACATGAGAGAGCTTTTTTCCACAACAGGCCAAGGAAGAAACACCTCCTTCACCTTTTACACAGGTGTCATGGTTTTAGAGAAATGTCAAAAATACAATTGCCTAAGAAGAATTGATGCACCTCTGAAGTGACCTTGGGAAAATCATGTTTTCTACTAGCTTGGTTGGCCAAATGACTTGTTTGATGAGTCAAATCATAACTAGACACAAAGAGCTTTCGAATGAGCTATCATGAGCCCATTGGGCGTTGAGGAAGACCTCCAAACATTGACTACAACAACACTCTGCCTTTAGGCAGTCTCATTTGGCACATTTTGACCAGTCTTGGGCGATTTGATTTTTGACAGGGAAAATGAACTTCAAATTGACAAATTCCACCTGTATTGGAAAATAGACTCAAAGACCTTTCCAACGCACTATGCCGCTCCAAATTTGGACACAGTGAAGGCCTCCAAAAGTCTCCTAAAAAACGCGCTACACACTAGGTGGTGGCGCGGCGCATTGTGCAACTGGCGCGGCGCATTGGGCTGCATTTCTCAGTGCAAAAATACACTGGCGCGGCGCATAGGGAAGGTGTCGTGCATTGGGCTTGTGGCACGGCGCATAGAGATGCCAAGCCTGTTTCACTCCAAAACTCTCTCAAATTTCCAAAATTGTTCACGACTCCTATTGTGCATGTAAGCTACGATCTCTCTGTTTCTAGTAAGGGAGTTTTTCATAAAGTTTATGGTGATTGCCTAAAGGAAAAATCAAACCCTACATTCTTGACATTTCCCAAGAAACTGCTGCCTAGTAGGGCTAGCCTAGGGTTTGCATTGGTTGTGGTGGTTTCCAAGTACATTTTCCCATTCCTTCACCTTTTCACTCCTTCACTCCTTTTCTCTCACCTTATTCCTCCCATTCCCTAAACTCTCATATTCCTAAAAATCATCTATCCCTATCCCAATTCCCATTTCCCAATTCCTAAAATACAAATTCCCAAACCCTAGCTGTTATCCCTAAAACTCCCATATCACTCCCTAATCCCCTATTTCCATAAATAAACCATATCCTAATAGTCCTAAAATCCCTCATTTTTCCCGCCCTCTACAGTCCTTCATATCACTTTTCTCTTGGTGGCAGTAATCAAGAAACACCATAATTTTCCTATTTTTCATCAAGAAAACTCACTTTCTAGCAGAGATGAAATCTAATCCATCATATGATCATGAAGAAGAGACACACAGTGATTCTCCCACAGAGGTACATGCACCCAGGAGGGCTCATAGAGGTGGCAAACATATTCGAGAATCGCCAAGCTGCCCAAAGGAGAAGGGTGGAGTTTACTTCACCTGAGCAAGAGATCAACGCTAATCGGGAGTCTTGGCTCGAGAGAGTCAACATCCACTTGGAGATACTGTTGGACAAGGCCGATAGAGACAAGGCATTGCTGAGACACATGGCTTTTCACTACGTGGCACAGAACAAGGTTTGCAAGGCACGAATAACGAATTTAAAGGCAAAACTAAGGAAGGCATCAAAAAGGCACAGAAGGAAAAAAGAGAATGATCGACTCCGGATATTGGCTGAGGCATCCTTGGCCCATCATAGATCTTGATAGAGAAAGTCCAGCCCAAATTTCAAAAAATTTGGAGCAATTTTTGTATTTTGAAATTTTTTTGCATTAAAAAACAGGGTTTTCCTCCCTATGCGTCGGGCCACGTGGTGCTTGCTTTTGCTAGAGGGCCCCAAATCTCAAAAAGTTTGCATTTCTGGATTTTTCATCAAAATTTATGTTTGTTGGTGCATGGCCAAGAAATTTGGGCAAGTTTTGAGTCCTCAAGAGGTCAAAAACACTCAAAAAATGACCTCCGTGCCCCTATCTTGACACACAGGAAGCAGTGTTGGGAGATTGAAGTTTTGGAGGGGCAAATGGACACTAAATTGAAAATTTTCACTTGGGATGGAATGAGACAGACAAGGCTTTCCAAAGAGATATAATGAGCTGAATTTGGACTCCGAGAAGGGCCTCAAATTTAGCTCCAAAGTGGTGCGACGCATAGAGAATCAAGCGCGGCGCATAGAGGATTTTTGCCTATTTTTCACTGTATAGCTCAGAAATTCGCCCAGTTTTGACTAGTTTCACTTTTTGATGTAACTATTGTTCTACCATGATGTAAATTGAGGACCATGATGTAATATTGGCCCATTTTTACTTGTTCTAGAGGATTCATTCACTAAAAAGTGAAAATTTAATGAATGAATCAATTTCCTACCATATAGAGGCAAGTTGTTTGATTGCCTAGATTTCAGTTCTTTGTTTAGAATTGGTTGAAACAGCTCCTAGAATGATGATCTCGACCCCTAGAGGCAAGGGAATGGGTTTGGCTTGTCTACATTATGTAATTTCTAAGTCATTTTCAGGGTTGGACACTTGGGATTGCTTGGCACATCATTGTACATTTCATCTCTGCATTTTTGGCAAAGGAAAGACCAGGGTTTTGCAGCACTTGTTGGGATCCATGTGGCTCTGTGTTTTGATGATGTTTTTCTCTATGTAATTATGAGTTCACTGATGTTTATGTGTAACATTTTCCCTTCTCTTTTCTTTTGAAATTAAACAAATGAGTGATTAAGGTAAAATCCATTGGACTGTTATGCTCTGCCTTGATTTTTTTTTTAATTTTACATGTTTTCATCTATTTGAGGAGGACTCTTGAGACCCTCTTTCCCTCCTTAGCTCCTCACCAATCTGATCCATCCATTCATTCATTCCAAAGCATCAAAACAATTTCCTTCCCTGCCCCAATCAGAACTCTGCAAAAACTAGGCCTCATCCCCGGATCCAAATTTGCCTTTCCCTTTTTCCAACAAAAACCCCCCAAAAACTCAAATTAAATGCTTGCACTTCATACCTAGCCTAAGATTAGTTACCAAATCAGTCATCTCAAGCCCCATCTGATTATCGTTTGTTGAGATTGACCCGGAGAGAGCCCTCTCCTGTCCTCGAAGGGCTAGCTACGAGGCTGAGCGTGGTTTGATGTGGACCTAGAAGCTTACCTTTTCAGCCTAAGGTAAATCTAGGCGCTAACATAGTGGCAACCATACTGGGGAAGAAATTTTATTTTCATTGTTTGGCTTTGTAGACTATAGACAGAGTCCGCAGTTATCCAGGTAGCCTTCGAAACTCTTTTGCTTTGCATTAGCGAAAGTAGATGAAAGTTGCTTCAGTCAATCTTCGGTCTAGTTTATAAACTGAACATCTGATCTAAACGATCACCCTAGTACATGTATCAAGTTCAGATCTGATTGTTGATGGTGGAAAATGATCAGACACAGCAAGGCTGAAATCATTCACCTTGCAATTCCAAATCATTTTCGAGATCAGATCCAAGGAATCCACTGGAGGATGAACCCGACCAGTAAAAACATGAAAGGACAATATGGATAGATTAGGTATTCAAGTTGGAATCTCATCCAAGACATTTTGTTCTTTGTTGTAAATTATTTCTTCTCTTTTCCCGAAAATGTCAAGAAGTCTTTGCAAAGTATACTATGTTTGAGAAGACATCCTCAGCCTACATTTGATTCCTTCCCTTTGAAGATTGTGAATACCAAATATTTACATGCCTTTGAGCTTGATCAAGACCTTTCTTCTGAATTTTGTGATGACCATCTTCAAATTGATGAGCCCCAAGAGACTAAGGCTGATTCTACACCTTCTGTACATACCCCACTACCTTGTAAAATTCCAGGTCGATACAAGCCTCTGATTTTACCTCCTATATTCCATGCTTTCCATAAAAATCATGATCTATATCTACCAAGATTTGATGGTGAACACGACAACATCACTGCTGAGAGACATGTACTGAATTTTGAGTCTTTCCTTGACCTTTTTGAAGTTGATGAAGAAGATGTCAGAATTAGGCTTTTTTCTCTTTCTTTGCAAGGCAAAGTCAAGAGTTGGTTCAAAACCCTGCCTGATGCAAGCATCTCAGATTTCCAGCAGTTCGTCAAAGTCTTCCTCGACAGATGGGTGGTAAGACAGAACCCTTTCTTGATTATAGAAGAGTATAATCAACTGAAAAGACTACCAGGGGAGACAGTACAACAATTTTCTGCCAGATTTAACCAAGTTTATTATTCGATGCCTATTAATATAATACCTCCTCCTGGATCCACTCTCTTGCACTACCCGGGTGCCTTTGATCCAGAAATGGAGTTTCAGCTGAGACAAAGGAACCTTGCAACACTTGAAGAGATGCAGAACAATGCAATAGATGTAGAGGCTCATTTGATGATCCGAAGGGCAAAGTTGAAGGTAGAAGAGATGAAACACATAGATCCGGAGGAAACGACATCTCTAGAGGTAAAGCTTGACATTTTGGTAAGTGCAGTAGAAGAGATGATGTAAATGATCACGACAAGGAATGAGCATAATGTTCAAGCCCATGGCTCGCTGATTGAAGAAGAACAACTTGCTGATCCAAAAAATCTTCTTTCTTATCCCAGTTGTCATATATCTAATAATGATTGTCTTATAGATCATCTTGGAGAAGAGAGATCTGTTGATATGATATGTGTGCTTGATGATGTGTTTTATACTGATGATTTGCCTATGTTTGATCAGTATGATGATGATTATGTTCTCCAAACAGAAGCTAATCTTGCAGAGAAATCAACAACTACTTTGTGGGAGGAAGAAGTTCACTTTCAGCAACTCGAATACAATGTTTAGCCATCACATATCAGTTATGGAAACGACGAGGAAAGTGCAGTGAAATTTGAAGTGAAGGATCTTTTCCTTTTTGTTTTGCCTCATTTTAGTTCATCGGAGACAACATTCATGCACTAAGAAATCAACTGTCGACAAGTCTTGATCTGGACCATCTTGAGGGCAATGAAAACCTTGTTCAAGACTTCTCATATCCAGAGTTGTAGCCCTCGAATGCCATTGATTGTTAAGTTGCAGATGAAGACTGGAAGCTGGCACATACAATCAAATGATACAAGATGATTATGTACCATTTTGTTTTGAATCACTTTAGTTTCTGAAGGGAAAGCTGCATAGTATATCTTCAAATGAGCAGCATGTAGGGAATCATGTAATCACATTGGAACCAATAGAAAATGGGTTGCAACAGTCTTTTCATGTTTTTCACGATCTAATAGCTGATGTGTTGGATAATGTTTGTAGTCAAAGTCCTTCTCTTATCTGTGAGCTTGACAAAAGTATTCATACAAACTTGATCCGGTAGCCGGTTTCTTTGTTATTTTCAGCAGGAGTCTCATCACAAAGCTCAGATGAAATTTTGCATTCATGGTATGAGGAAAAGAGAAGTAATCCATTGGATGAGCTAAGTCCCAATGTGCATGAATTTCGAGATCCTTATGTAGTGTTTTTGGAGGCAGATAGAGACTCTATAGTATTCAACAGATCTATTTCTAAGTTGTCATGGGAGTTTCCTTTCAGTAGTTCTCTCTTGTTGTCCATAAGCGAGCACTTGCGGAGAATTCAAACAGCAGCTGGAATACTTACTTGGTTGCATTGGTTGTTTCATTTCACTTGATCAGGTGATGAATGATACTGTTAGAGTAGGTTGTATTGAATAAGCTCCATTTTGAGCATCATTTCTAGTTTGTCAGTTGTGTTTAAGTGTTAAGTCAGTTTTCAGTCAGTTTTTAGTCATGTAATTGTTTTGAGTCAAGAGTTTGGTTTCGGTTTTTCAAAGTTTTTTACTCCATTGCCCAATGGATAAGGCATTGGTCTGCTCTCCCAAAGATATGTCATTCTTGGCACCTCCAAGGAGCTACCATCCCCATTGGAGCCAATGTTAGTGTCAATCTTTACAACCTTCCTCCAGTGATCAAACATGCTCTTACAAAGTGATTTTAAGGTGTCAAGGTCAAATTTTGTCATTTCAGTGAGTCTTCAAGCAAAATTTGGTCACTAGGTATTAGGTCTAGGGTTTGCTTTTACTGCTGTCCAAGTTGTCCAAATGTCGGTCTGTGTCACCATTCAGCTGAGTGTACCATCATTCAAAGGGTTTTCATCATCATGTCAAGTTCCACTCGGTCATTTTATGCCTTGTTCATGCTTCAATTGTGCCTCGATAAGGTCATTTCCCTCTCCTAGGGTTTTGAAGGCAATTTCTCTTGGATGGTCAAATCATCAGCAAAACTTGTATCTTGATGTTCATACACATTCCTCTATCCTTAATGTACCTTATTAAACACTTCCCATTACTGAGATCCCCCAAATTCCTCATTTTCGCACAAACCCTAGTTTCTTGCTACAAACCCTATTTTCTAGGCTAGACCTGTGTTTTTCCTTTTTGGACCCCCTCCCCTCACTAAATCTTTGAAATTCCACAACCCTACTTTCTAACATCCCTCCCTACTTCCAAAAAGTTTCTCAAGAATTTAGGAGCCCCTTATCCCCTTTGTTTCGCTTCATTTCGACAAATCCCTGTTCCACACAACGGGGTAGGTTTTACTCAAATGATGCTTCTGAGCAAGGAAAGATGAATTTGGAAAACTTGAGAGAGGTTTTTGTCGACAACAGGACAAGGAAGAAAACCCTCCTTCAATTTTTACACATATTTCATGGTTTTAGAGAAATGTCAAAAATACAATTGCCTCGGGAGAATTGATGCACCTATGAAGTGACCTTGGGAAAATCAAGTTTCTCCTAGCTTGGTTGGCCAAATGACTTGCTTGATGAGTCAAATGATAACTATACATAACAAAATTTCTAATTAGCTATCATGAGCTCAATTTGGAGTTGATAAAGACCTCCAAACGTTGACTGCAACAGCACTCTGCCTTTAGGCAACCTCATTTGGCACATTTTGACCAGTCTTGGGAGATTTGATTTTTGATAGGGTAAATAAACTCCCAATTCAAAAATTCTACTTTTATTGGAAAGTAGACGCAAATACCTTTCCAACGAGCTATCCCACGCCCAATGTTGACATCGGGAAGGCCTCCAAACGTCTCTTGGAAAATGCAATATGCACTGGGTGGTGACGCAGCGCATTGGGCAACTGGCGCGGCGCATTAGGCTACATTTCTCAGTGAAAAAATACACTGGCGCGACGCATAGGGAAGGTGCGGCGTGTTGGGCTTGTGGCATGAAACATAGAGCTTCCAAGACTGTTTCACTCCAAAACTCTCTCAAATTTCCAAAATTGTTCACGACTCCTATTGTGCATGTAAGCTACGATCTCTCCATTGCTAGTAAGGGAGTTTTTCATAAAGTTTATGGTGATTGTCTAAAGGAAAAATCAAACCCTACATTCTTGACATTTCCTAAGAAACTACTGCCTAGTAGGGCTAGCCTAGGGTTTGCATTGGTTGTTGTGGCTGCCAAGTACATTTTCCCATTCCTTCACCTTTTCACTCCTTCACTCCTTTTCTCTCACCTTATTCCTCCCATTCCCTAAACTCTCATATTCCTAAAAATCATATATCCCTATTCCAATTCCCATCTCCCAATTCCTATAATACAAATTCCCAAACCCTAGCTGTTATCCCTAAAACTCCCATATCACTCCCTAATCCCCTATTTCCATAAATAAACTATATCCTAATAGTCCTAAAATCCCTCATTTTTCCCGCCCTCTACAGTCCTTCATATCACTTTTCTCTTGGTGGCAGTAATCAAGAAACACCATAATTTTCCTATTTTTCATCAAGAAAACTCACTTGCTAGTAGAGATGGAATTTGATCCGTCATATGATCATGAAGAAGAGACACAAAGTGATTCTCCGACAGAGGTACATGCACTCAAGAAGCCTCATAGAGGTGGCAAACATATTCGAGAATCGCCAAGCTCCCAAAGGAAAAGGGTGGAGTTTACTTCACCTGAGCAAGAGATCAACGCTAATCAAGAGTCTTGGCTCGAGAGAGTCAACATCCACTTGGAGATACTACTGGACAAGGCCGATAGAGACAAGGCATTGCTGAGACACATGGCTTTTCACTACGTGGCACAGAACAAGGTTTGCAAGGCACGAATAAGGAATTTAAAGGCAAAACTAAGGAAGGCATCAAAAAGGCACAGAAGGAAAAAAGATCATGATCGACTCCGGATATTGGCTGAGGCATCCTTGACCCATCATAGCTCTTGATAGAGAAAGTCCAGCCCAAATTTCAAAAAAATTGGAGCAATTTTTGCATTTTGAAAATTTTTTGCACTAAAAAGCAAGGTTTTCCTCCCTATGCGTTGCGCCATGTGGTGTTCGCTTTTTCTAGAGGGCCCCAAATCACAAAAAGTTTGTATTTCTAGATTTTGCATCAAAATTTATGTTTTTTGGTGCATGGCCAAGAAATTTGGGCAAGTTTTGAGTCCTCAAGAGGTCAAAAACACTCAAAAAATGACCTCTCTGCCCCTATTTTGACACATAGGAAGCAGTGTTGGGAGATTGAATTTTTGGAGAGCCAAATGGACACTAAATTGAACCGTTTTACTTGGGTTGGAACGTAGATAGGCAAGGATTTCCAACGAGCTATCATGCGCTCAATTTGGACTCTGAGAAGGGCCTCAAATTTGGCTCCAAAGTGGTGTAACGCATAGAGAATCAGGTGCGACGCATAGAGGATTTTTGCCTATTTTTCACTGTACAGCTTAGAAATTCGCCCAATTTTGACTAGTTTCCCTTTTCGATGTAACTATTGTTCTACCATGATGTAATTTGAGGACCATGATGTAATATTGGCCCTATTGGCCCATTTTTACTTGTTCTAGAGGATTCCTTCACTAAAAAGTGAAAATTTAATGAATGAATCAGTTTCCTACCATATAGAGGCAAGTTGTTTGATTGCCTAGATTCCAGTGCTTTGTTTAGAATTGGTTGAAACAGCTCCTAGAATGATGAGCTCGACCCCTAGAGGCAAGGGAATGGGTTTGGCTTGTCTATATTATGTAATTTCTAAGTCATTTTCAGGGTTGGACACTTGCGATTGCTTGGCACATCATTGTACATTTCATCTCTACATTTTTGGCAAAGGAAAGACCAAGGTTTTGCAGCACTTGTTGGGATCCATGTGGCTCTGTGTTTTGATGATGTTTTTCTCTATGTAATTGTAAGTTCACTCATGTTTATGTGTATCATTTTCCCTTCTCTTTTCTTCTGAAATTAAACAAATGAGTGACTAAGGTAGAATCCATTGGACTGCTATGCTCTGCCTTGAAATTTTGTTTAATTTTACATGTTTTCATCTGTTTGAGGAGGACTCTTGAGACCCTCTTTCCCTCTTTAGCTCCTCACCTGTCTGATCCATCTATTCATTCATTCCAAAGCATCAAAACAATTGCCTTCCTTGCCCCAATCAGAACTCTGCAAAAACTAGGCCTCATCTCCTGATCCAAATTTGCCTTTCCCTTTTTCCAACAAAAACCCCCCAAAATCTAAACTTAAATCCTTGCACTTCATATCTAGCCTAAGATTAGTTGCCAAATCAGTCATCTCAAGCCCCATCTGGTTATCTTTTGCTGAGATTGACCCGGAGAGAGCCCTCTCATGTCCTCGTAGGGCTAGCTACGAGGCTGAGTGTGTTTGATGTGGACCTAAAAGCTTACCTTTTCAGCCTTAGGTAAATCTAGGCTCTAACACGCCCATTGGTGGCCAACGATTCCTCATAAACTTCCCTCTGATATTCCTAAATTCAATGGAAATCCAGGTGAAGATCCATCGAATCACGTAATGAAATTTCATTTATGGTGCTCATCCAACACCCAAAATGATGATTTGATTAGGCTTCGCCTTTTTCAAAAAACACTAACTGGTCCAGCAGCAAAATGGTATATTGAATTTCCTAGAGCTTCGTTTAATAACTTCAGCACCCTTGCCACTACTTTTCTAACCCACTTTCAGTTACCCATAAGGTACAAAATGGGAACGAAACTCCTTACCAACTTTAAATAGACAATAGCCACTCATATATCTGATCATATTCACGAGTGGTGACGTTGTCATCGAATGGTAAAGACGTATGTTCCTTATCAACTTCTAGATGAGTGGTTTATTAACTCATTATTACCTTCTATTACTAAAGATGTGGTAAAGGGAGGAGTTTTCACTGAAGAGCAATTCGTTTCTCATGTGCAATATTTAGACTTGATCTATACTCAGTCTGGCACACTCTATGAGAAAATTCCTGACACTCCTAGACCATAATTTTCCATTCTTCCCTCTCCTAAATCAAACAGGGACTCTCATGCCGGTGATGGTATGATCGGTACCTCAAGTACAAAAACTGCAAATGCTCCATCTGGTAAAGCTCTTGTAGTCTCTAGTCAAAAAGCAAATGATAAACAACTTGCCTTGGAGGTTAATGCCATGTCATCTGACAAGGGAAAAGAACCAAAGCAACCAAGGGGAAAGAAGAAAGGGAAAAACAAAAAGAAGAAACAAGAAGATTCGACTCCTGAAAAATCTTCTGGAAACCCTGTTGGGTGAAGGAAACCTAATCAGCCATGTTTCATATGTAATGAGGATCATTTTACGAGAGATTGTCCACATCGAGCTAAGGTTGTGAAGTTTTTAAAAACTTCAACTATCTCAGTGGTATTGATTGATCCATTTCTAAACCAAGAAACTAATCTAGTTGCTATCGATCATGCTTCCCCATCCCAAGTGCTTATGTTATCCATATCGAAATAGCAAAATGATGCTTTGATATCGACAAGGAATAAAGATTATGGGAATCCACAGATGTCGAACAACAAGGCTACAGATCAACCCAGTAGTTCGACAACAACTTCGTCAGAAGTTGTGCCGCCCATCATTCCTGAATCAACTAGGGAGTAGTACATAAATCTACATTTAATCCTCGTGCCCGAGTATCACAGAATTATAATAGTGGAGGATCTAGATCAATTTCCATCCGCTATGTCAACACTTGAAGTACTGCAGAATTTCCCCTCCCAAAAGCAGGCTCTGTTATCAGCAATAGGTGGGATTGACCCAGCGGATTCCAATCTTGTGGCCTTCAACCATAAAGGATACAAACCTTAGTTACCAACCCAACTCGCTTTCCTTATACAGGTAAAGACCCTCAACAAAACTATTCATCGAACAATTATTGATGGGGGGCATGTACCTGTATTATGTTAATGAGTTGTTGGAAAACTTTATGCTCGCCACCCTTGTCACGGTCATAAATGACATTAAAATCATTTGATGGAAGAACATACACGCCTTATGGAATTTTAAGTAACTTGCAAGTTGAACTAGGGGGCAAGATAATAGAAATTGAATTCGAGGTCATTAATGGAAACCTTGACTACGATATCTTACTGGGCAAGCCTTGGATTTATTCTATGGTTGTCGTTGTGTCAACATATTTCAGAAAGATTGCATTTCCCTTCCAAAGTGGAATTACAATTGTTGACCAACTAACCTTTTTCCCAAATAGTTCACAAGCTACTGGAAGCATTCCGTTGATCCATGCAAGTTCTCAATCACTTCAAAATGTCAGAGTAGGTCCTAAAAGACCCTTCTTTAATGGGTACTTTTGCCCTCCCACCTCCAAGTAATCTAGTGGAAGTGGCCATAGTGGAAACATATCATATGATATCTTCTACATCAACAAAGATTAAGAAGAACTCTAGCCGTTTTGATAGTGTGGATCATCGCCAAGTGTTTCCCCCAAGCCCTATAGAATTGTTGTAGCAATCAATTTTCTAGACATGGGCGGTGAACCCAAATCAACACTCAGCTAATGTTTGGATAGACAGGTCTCTAGAGTATGGCACCTCTTCCGATCCTTGGTCTGATATACATTATACAAATGAAGGAATCATTCAGTCGATGATGATAAGAGAGGCACCATGGGAAGATTACCACCATCGTTCCCATCTTCAAGATAACAATGAATATAATTCTAGTGACCTTAATCATCCATCAATTTTTTATTTTCCATCAAATACTGTAATACGGTGGATTCCGAACGAAATATGTCCAATATTGAGGAAACTATCGCCATTAATATCTCGACCAAACCTAATGTTGTAGAGAATATTCATGTTGGAAAATCTTGTTCTCCTTCAGAACTAGAAATACATTGTGCTCTCTTTCGCAAATTCAAAGATGTCCTTGCATGGTCATATGAAGAAATGTCAAGCATTGACTCGAGTATTGTTGAACATGAAATCAAGATGTATCCAAATGTCAACGTAGTACGACAACGGCTTCAACCGATGCACCCAAAGAAATCCGTTGCCATTAAGGCAGAAGTTGAAAAACTTTTACATGCTGGTTTCATTTACCCTGTTCCTCTAACTGATTGGGTATCAAATATTGTTCCTGTGATGAAAAATTAAGGAATGATTAGAGTGTGCATCGATTATAGGGATGTAAATCAAGCTTGTCCAAAGGACAACTACCCTACACCCTTCATCAACCATATAATTGATGAACGTGCCAGATACGAAATCTTTTCATTCATGGATGGATTTTCTGGATATAATCAAATCAATATCCAGCCATAGGACCAATCGAAGACTGCAATTATATGTCCATGGGGCACATTTGTGTGCCTTAAACTACCCTTCGGTTTGAAGAACACAGGGGAAAATTTTCAGAGTGCAATGAACTACGCCTTCCATGACATCAAGCACATCATTCAACCGTATCTCGACGATCTGCCGCTCATTCGTGAAAGTGGACTGATCATCCGCAACATTTGAGAGCTATATTTCTACGTTGCCGACACTACAAGATATGACTCAATCCACACAAGTGTGTGTTTTGTGTTGGTTTTGGTCGATTACTTGGTTTCATAGTTTCCAAGGACGAAATTTGAATCGACCCATGTAAGGTTCAGGAAATCATCGACATGCCTCCACCTTCAAATTTGCTTCAGATTTAGAAACCCCAAGGGAAAGCAAACTTTCTGAGGTTCATTCCAAATTACGTCGAACTTGCTAAAGGTTATACACGTCTTTTGAAAAAAGAAGTACCCTTCAACTGGGACCAGGTTGCACAAGCTTCCTTTGATGCTTGAAAAGGTTCCCTAGTAAAAGCGTCATTAATGTATGCTCCTGACTATCAAAAAGACTTTAACCTATATCTCGCTGCTACAGATACAACCATCGCCATGGTTTTAGTACAAGAAGACAATGGAATAGAACATCTTATGTATTATTTAAGCCACAACTTAAATGATACAGAAAGCAAGTACTCCTATGTTGAAAAGCTAGCTTTAGCAGTTGTTCAAGAAGTACAAAGATTTCCACACTATATACTCTTTCGCAAAACTACCATTTTGTCAGATTGCAACCCTATGACCTACATTCTATCGCGTGAATTTCTAGGGGGAAAATATTCCAAATGGATAGCCATTTTGCAAGAGTTTGATCTGGAATTCACCAAATCCAAATCAAAGAAATCTCTAGTCTTCGCGGAGTTACTTTGTGACCTCTCATCATCGTCCAACGATTTAACATCTAAAGCATCAATCGTGGATGAAACTCTATTTCTGATATCGTCAAGCGACCCGTGGTATGGAGATATATTGATCTATCTCCAAACCCAAACCTTTAGGCCTAGCACCTCTCTCTCTGAACAACGATGTATCTGATACTAAGCAAAAGACTACATGATTGTTGGTGATACACTTTACTGTCGTGGTGTCGATACAGTTTTGTGAAGGTTCCTCACACATGAGGAGGCCGAAAATGCCCTGAATGACTGTCATTTAGGTGCATGTGGGGGGAATTTATCTGGTTATGCTACTGCATAAAATATCTTACGAGTTGGCTACTTTTGGCCCATAATATTCAAAGATTGCATAATCGCAGTCAGAAGTTACCATGCTTGTCAGATTTTTTATCGCAAAACCAGATTACCACCTACACCATTGCATCCAGTAATTGTTGTTGGGCCATTCACCAAATGGGGCATAGATTTCATGACATCTAACCCCACCTTAGCCAGGGGGCATGGGTATATCATAGTCGCTGTCAACTATTTTACAAAATGGGCCAAACAACAACGGAAAAACGGCTGCCCTTTTCTTTTTCAATCATGTAGTCTCTAGATTTGGTGTTCCACAAGCTATAGTCACAGATCATGGATCACACTTTCGCAATCACATGATGGTTGAATTGACTGCCAAAATAGGACCATCCCAAGATAGTTCTATTCCATATTATCTGCAGGCTAACGGACAGGTTGAGGCAATCAACAAAGTCCTGAAGTGCATGCTGCAAAGGATGATTGGAGTCCACAAACGGAATTGGCATTTAATCCTATACTCGGCTCTATGGGCATATAGGACATTGGTGAGAAATGTGACTGGATTTACGCCCTTTCAGTTGGTGTATGGTCTAGAAGCTGTCTTACCGATTCAGTGTGAAATTTCATCTCTCAAGCTCATAATCGATCTACTTCCCGAAACTTCAAAGGAAGAGGCTCATTTCTTGGAACTAATTCACTTGGATGAAACTAGTCGTGATGTCATGTTGGCTAACGAAGCACATAAGAAACATGTCAAAGTGAAATTTGACAAAAATGTCAAGCCTCATTTCTTCTCGGAAGGTGACCTGGTCTTGCTCTACAATCATGACTCGGATAAATTGGGAGGAGGTAAGTTTGAACCATTATGGATGGGCCCCTACATTGTTAAATGAATATTAGCAAAAGGATCCTATGAGTTGGTAGATTACGATGGGATTCCACTATCGCAACCCCAAAACTGGTTGTATCTTAAGCGTTACTATGCTTGATTAAGTGTAGTAATCACTTTATAGATATGCTTTTGTTACATTTTTTGTTTTCGTTAAAAGTTGTCATTTTGGTTAGGTAATCCACTTTGCATTTGTTGCAGATGTCGGACTTTTTGGAAACATTCGTTGGGTGTATTGACAGAGCTAGTCATAGTACGTGGAACATATCTTCTACAGCCTGGGCCATTTTTTCTCCAAGCAACGAGTTAGTGAGTTTAAGGGGGATATGTATTGGGCGATCAATGAACAACATCGCTGAGTATAGCCCATTGATGGAGCTTCTCTCTGATGCCATTTCACATGGAATACGCTGACTTGTTGTTAGGCTAGATTCACAACTCATCATTCTACGGCTCACTGCAGTATATTCTGTTCGGAACCTAGCTATCTATCGTAGGTTCCTAAGAGTCAGGATTTTGGAAAGGCAGTTTGATTCCATTCAATATCAACACATTTCCATAAACTTAAACACATTAACTGATTCATTAGCAAATTATGTGTTAGATAGACATTTGCAGCATTTATAAGGAAAATCATTTCACATCAACATTTGCATCAGGATCATATAACTTAACCAAAATAAAACTCCAAAAATAAAAAAATATATAATTGTTTATAGTTTTTACAAAATGTTTTGTGTCCAAGAAAAAATCAGTCATATGACCAAGAAACTCAAAAATTAATGCATAAAAGCACCCTATACTAATGGTGCTGGTGATAGCATATCGTCGCCTGTGCGATCATATGCAAGAGCCTAGTCCATCGACTCGACACGCCAGTAGTATGGCGCTATAACCTCAAAGGTAACTCGTCGGTCCTCACATCTTGAATACCAAGAGTGAGAACCTCCATCTGATCCTGCAGCACTACGAGGGTCTCCACTATGTCTAGATCGCGAAGGACAGCCCTCCCTATGGCCTCTCCTGCTGGAACATCAGCTGTCACCCTTGGGCGCACCGCTGGTTGCACTCGCCCAACATCTACACAAATATATGAGTCTGATTAGTCTTGATGAACATTTGAAAAACACAAAAACATTATAAAACTGATAAACAAAGATATGGTCAAATCACTTTACCCATAACACTCCACTGCTCGCCAGCCAGTAACGCCAAATCCAGGTCGCCTCGGAAATCCATCTCACTATATGGATACTCCACAAAGACCATATCTTGACGGTCAAACCACTCAAAGAAGGCATCAGAGAAAGAAATCTGTGACTGACTAGCATGTCTTGCCATGAGATCAACCCACCTTTTCATCCGTGGTTCCCTCAGTGCTAGCAATCCTAGTGAAATGTACTGAGGCTGCATTAGTGGAATCCTCTCCAAGGAAAAAGCAGTCAAAATGGAACCGTAGCCAAATTTCTTGGATCTTCCATTCTTTACCTTGGAGAGTTGTTCTTTTATGACCGAAAGTACCGCCTCACACTAGTTGAATACCTTTGGTTCTAGGCATTCCAAGGCATACTACATATAAGATCTGTTAGCCAAATGAAGAGCCGCACTACCAGCCAATCTAGCAAAGGTGAATAAATTGGTCCTTAAGGTCCAATCAGTGACATCTCGGATATTGATCTTGCCATCATTGCTAGGCTAAGATCCATCTCTATAAAACTGGTGAATATAATCCCTCACAAATTCACCCCCACGGGTGGATCCTAATAATGAGAGAAGGGCACCATGCCTCGATAACCCCGTCAGAAAGTAGATATCCTCGACTATCAATGGAATGGATTTGCCTCTAATCTGGAATACATGGTTGATTGGATCCCATGCATTGAGGAAATACTACAACAAACTGATTTGTTGCCTCATGTTGGATATGTGGAAGAATTTGAGCAAACCATAGTTTCGTAATGCAATAATTGTGCCCTAATCAAGTAAGGAAATCATGTCCTCTTCTTCATGTTCATGTTCACACCATGTGATGACCATCTTGATTCGATAAATCTCTGAAACATAGATAAAATATGAATTAGGATCGTGATTTGAGCAAAAACAGACAAACAATTCATGAAAAATCACTGTGTAAAGTTTCCCTTCTGCACCCACCACACCCTGCCTGTGAGAAAGGTGAGATGCATACTGACTAGCCAGTCGCCAACTCAGTATGCATCACACTTTTCGATGCAAGCCAGCTGCGATGGATGGAGAATGAGTTCTTCAAACCCCAAGGGTCCAGAAGAAGGGGAAAACTTGCTCAAAAGCAAGAAATGGTATGAAATTGAAGAGCTCAAGGTTAGCTCCTACCTGGTCCTGATGGCGTGGAGAATGGTCCACCTAATCTCCCAAAATCAGCTGATAAAGTTTGAGGAGGAAAACCAATCCAGGCTCCAAAATCCCAAATTCGAAATCAAATGGTAAAAATGAGAGGTAAAACTATTATTTATGTTACTATTCACATACTCCAAGTAAAATGTTAATTTTTTATTCATTTTCGGGCATGTATATGTATTTCTAATCAATTTGATGGAGAAATTAAACAAGTTGTACGACTGCCGAAAGAATCTAACGTGTTAAAAGGTAATTCGAACATCTTTTGACCACTATCATGAGAAATGTTTCTGCAAGGTTCAAGCTCGTTAAAAAATAAACCTTCCACTGAGAATAGTTTCTCCCAATCCAAGCTCATTAAAAAATGAATCCACCCTCAGTAAATAACCTAAGTGATTGCCTTGGTATCAGTCGCTTGAACTTTGGTTGTGTTCCTGCCGTCACCTCCATTCTTTTGGCCGATCATACGCTTCCACTTGATTGTTTACCTTTTTGAGGAATAGCTGCAACAAGTGGTCATGTTATCCATCCTCTCCACATCGCCATGTTTCGAGAAGTTCCAAGCTTACCCAGAACCTGTTGCTACCCTAAAACACCACTGATTCCTCAAAAATGAGTCTCTTTTAAACTCTTTTTAGACTCCTTAAAAATAAAAATATTGTCAAGCCATTGGCCTTTCGAACTCGTTAAAGTAAGGAGATTCGCCATCCCTCCTGTACATTTTAATCTTTTAGACCTGAGGGATTACCCACAAAAAATATCGAGCACTTGTCTTTTTCGGCTCGCTAAAGCGATCGAAAAGTCATCCCTTTCATATTATTTTAATCTTTTTCGGACTTAAGGGATTATGATACGAAAAAGAATTGTTTGAGTTTCCTCTTCGTCCCTTTTCAAACTCTCTAAGCATGAAAAGGACTGAGTTGTCCTTGTTATTAAACTCATTAAAACAATAGTGACAAACTTGTCCACCTAGACAAGAACGAGTTTCACTGTCGCTAGGCTTGCTAAAACATAGCGACAGGTTTGCTCGAAGGGAAAATTATAGAAAAATCATATGTTATCCTCCTCAAGTTTGATAAAAATAAAGAGGTACTCGTCAACAATGACTGGGGAAAAAGGGAAGAAAACTTGAAGAATTTATTGGTAGAAGGTCACTCTTGAACATGACACTTTCACTCCATCACCATGATTGAGTTAGGTTGGGTTATTCCGTTCACCAGTCATATCACCATTGGTCCACCGTACTATCCCTCTTTTGCGGTTAACGCTACCAATCCATCTCAGTGTTGTCGATATGTTCAAGAGAAGTCATTCAAAAAATTCACCATCCAACTAACGCCTCATCCACTGCAATACCTTCACCCTCCATTTTTCATGACCACCATTCCTGAACCTTTTATCATCAAATCATTTTCACCTCCAAAAAATAATTTGCATCATTTCGTGTCATAGATGTGGGATACATTAAGGCCCTCCTGTGACAAGTCACTTCTTGTCGACATTAGCTCATTATCCAAGAAGTTGACTTAGAAACAACCCTTTCAGTACTTTGAAACTTGCATGCCTCAATAGCAAGTTTCTCACTTTTGACGACAGGTTTACATGAATGGCCTTCAACCGAAAGATTTTAGGTCGTGTTTGACATCGGCTCATATATTCACACCACCTGAATTGTACTGTAGTGCCTTGAGGGTCATTATCATTATCGGTGATTCCTCTCACGTCTATTAACAACTTACATTATCGGCTGGTAATCAGGCAATGTCTTTCCACGGATCGACTTGTACATAGGGCGAATATTGAATGAGTTTGAAGACCCTGCATCTAGTTTAATCCATATGGGCTGTGATATATTCAGGAAAATGAAGACATCAAATGTACACAGAGGCTGCACAGATGATCATCCAAGCTAAGGGATGATGACTCTACATATAAAGAATCACCAGTCTGCAACCGCAGACAATTATCTATTCTACGTATATGAAAACGAATTTGTAAAGCTGAGCATGGGAATGCCCGCCTCAGCTATATCATGAAAATAATATGATGATGATGTATTTTATTGTATCTTATACAGGTCACCTTCTAGTTCGAATACCTCGAATCCTCTTGATAAAGCATTTCACCCAACATCAAAAGATTTACGACCTCATGCTTTAGGGGGAAATTGTTATAGACATATTTGGGCACTTCAACCCCAATCATATATGTCGATAAACCAAGGTCTCTTTAACCCCTAAAAGTGTTGTTTCGTACCCTAAAGGATCATAGTCAATTGATCACATCATTTCCCAAAAGTTCCACTTGAAAAACCACCCAGAACTGGCCAAAACTGGACCATACTAACTGCTCCATGGTCAAGGTGCAATGCATACTAGCTGCCACACTAGCTAGGTGTGATGCATACTAAAGAGGCCTTCTATAGGGTGAGATGAGCAAGAATGGACAAATGGCTAAGACAGTTTGCTAAGTGGATGCTCATGGAATCTTCTAGAAACTTCTCCTGTGACACTTGCCTCTCTGAATTCGCCTAGGGATGAGTAAGAGATCAATGAAATCTCCAAGTGGAACCAAGAACTATCAGTGGAATGACACTAATCAAAAACCCAGAGCTGACTCACCCCCTTGCAAGACATCTATAAATGGATCCCTCATGTCAGAGATCTAGAGGCTGGAATTATGTAATTTGTAAGGAAGTGTTGTTGGTTTATCTTTGAGAAGAGACATTGTATTGTTGGGTGATCTTACTTTTCATGAGGTGAATAGGGCTTTGATGTTGGGAGGATGATGCTGGATCAGACAGCTAGGTTGTAATCCTCTCTTCTATTATTAATAAAGCTCTTTGAGTTTTCCTCCATACAATCGTGTATTTGTGAATCTTGCTATTTGTGAATGAAATTGTATGTTTAATGTATTTCTGATTCTGCATTGTTTATGATATTATAGATCGAGATGCTTTGATGGTGTTTTGTTGCTTTGTCTCTACAGGTATTCTCTAAAGCGGTAGAAGTAGGAGAGGAGTTGCAAGCTCTATCAAGGGAGAGAGAAATCAAGCAAGGAGTCAAGCAGAAGATCTGGGTTGGTCCCCTTTGCTTCTCTCTTATCTATCATACATAAAGGAAATCACAAGGTTCTTTGATTGTTTGTTTCTAAGATAGCTACCCATCTTAGTGGGACTAGTATATCAAAAAGACAATAGTTTTCCCGTAAATAGGGAGGAATAGGATGTTGATTGATCCTAGTAGGAGGCCTATTGATCACATGTGACAAAATGTCCTATAAAAGTAAGGCTAAGCATGTTGGTTTATAAAATTTTCATGATTGCAGAGAGCATTATATATGTCTACGTTGACAATTATCTAGTGAAGCCAGGATGACATGATGATCCAAACCTCTACTTCAGAAGTGTTCCAAGGTATGGCTTTTATTTTGGTTTTGGTTTTATATATTGATAATATAATATTTTCAGGTAATGAGCCTCTGATGATCCAAGTAACAAGGAGATGGCTTCTAAAGCGCGAAATGATGAATCATGGCAAGATGAATCAATATTTTATGTTGGGAAAATTTAATCCATATTCAGAAGCTATTAAAGAAGTATTGGAAAGTGGAAACACAAATCCTTGGACACTCCAATTGAATTTCAAGATGTTGTATTATTGAACTCTACTTGGAAACTAATAGTTGATTGAAGCATTGATGTTCTATTTTGAACATTTGTCCATAGATATATATAGAGAGAGATATAGATATATAGATATAGATAACATGCATAGAACCTAAGTTGATTCATGATTGAGTCGCTTTATTCACATTGAGTTTCCGCCAAGCATCCTTATAATATATATATATAAATATATATAATATATATATATATATATATATATATATATATATAGATATAGGCAGTGATAGAACGAAAGCAAGCGGGTTAGTGAGAAGGGAACAGGACAGGGCTAAAAAGAGAAGGCACCACCCAACTTTATTCTGCCTTCCTAAGTCCTTTAAGTGGGGGGACGTTGTCTATATATATAGATAACATGCATAGAACCTAAGTTGGTTCATGATTGAGTCGTTTATTCACATTGAGTTTCCGCCAAGCATCCTTATAATTGCATGGGACAATATATTTTTTATCTGAGATATTCATCCTATGATATGTGCTTACATGAATATACTAAAGATGTTAAGATTATTATTGATGATCACATCTGGGTTCTGCTTTAGTATGAGATCTGCAATGATATTTCTACATGAGAGGTCCAAATCTTTACAAACAACTGAGATTGAGCATGATGTTGCTAGCATGGCTATCTATGAGATAAGATGAATAAGTTCCTTAGAGAGTTGTCTAAACAAGATCTCGATATGACATGGATACATTGCGATGACAGAGAGTGGGATCCGATTGGAAGAAAATTATGCACATAGCTAGGATTGCGATACCTTAATATATTGAGATAGTGCTAATGTATGAGACAAGCATATACTTTTGATTGACACTTCCTTGAGAGGGATGTTGAATATGGTATCCTTTTGTGATTTATATGATCATTTATGTTATAATATGATATTTGATTTTATGACCTACATGAATAAGAGGCATTTACTATTTCTACATGATGATCAATTTGATACCAAATATGCGTATGATGAGAGCATCATTGATCAAGGTCACTGAGCTAGCTCTTCCTCACTCTCTGAGCTCCCAAGGTGAGGAATTGAGATAGAACGGTTCATGGGGTTAAGGAAACTCTTGAAAATAGGGTATCACCACTATCTGTTACCCATAGCGTTGGAGATGTTGCTCCCCTATATTCATAGGGTTGGAGATGATACTCCCCTATATGGTTTATATAAAGTATACCCCAATTGGGATCATACCCATAAGAAGGGCTTGTTGGGAATACCACTCCCCGTCTAGCCAACGGTTTGAGATTGTACTTGGGGTGTAAAACCCATGTCAATTATGATGCAAGTGTTCTACCACATGACTACTTAGAGTCATCGATGTGAAGATCAGTAGGTAATAGGATTGGGTTGAGATAACCCTATACGGTTCTGGGTTGAGAATGAGCTCCCCGACATGATTCCAGGGTTGAGATGTGCTCCCCTGTGTGTTTGGATATCCTATTTCTTGATATGGGCTTGTAGATGTATAGCTCCCCCATGAGATTTTAGGTCAAGATGTGCTCCCCGATGTGGTTCCAAATTGAGATGTGCTCCCTGATGATATGCTCTCTGATGATGATGCAGGTTGTAGATATGACTCCATGCCAATGTTTCGTGGTAGTAGCCCGCTGGAAGATATTCTGGTAGTATCCCAACGAATAAAGGGTGGTAGCTTATGCTTCCCTCCGATGACAAATTATTCTTCTTTTATATTTGATAATGTTCAGCATTTGAGTAGGGACAATCAAGAGATAAGCAGGAATAAGCAATAGATGAATCAAGATTAACATTGATGATTCGATATGATGTGATACTTGAGATAGGACATATGATTTTAGGATGAGATATTGATCGATGGATAGATACTTGACTGGTAGAATTTTCCCTAGTTGAAAGGGATTGTTAAAAATTTGTAACTGTGGTCCAATTTCACTTTTCACAACCCACTTCATGGATATAATAATTGCATTGAATTCCTCTTTTCGAGAGGATCAAAATTGACCTAAATATCACTCAAATCAAATAAAGGAAAGTGTACTTATGAAGAAAATCCCACATGTGCATATTTGATAAGGTCAACCCTAAAGAAAAGTCGACCACCTTAGACTGTTATAACTACAACTGACCTCTGCCTCATTTAGACACTACGCTGAGACACTCTTCTATCTTGGTTTTTGGCTCACACAAGTCTAAGGCTCGTCTACAGAGGAGTATGTTTTCTCTAAGGTGAAATCGCAGGGTCTAAAGCTCACATCTCTGATTTAGGGTTTTAGGCCTTAGTCATAGGCACAACACAGGAAGAATTCTACCACAATAAATCACATAGAATCTCATCCGTGTAAATGGAGCCTTCCGTTCGCGTGGACAACTCTCCATCCATGCGAGTGGGAGTTAGGGTTTTTGTAGTCTAGATCTGGCCCCAATCACTCGCATGTCAGGCTTAAGGGAGTGACTGGGCATCCATAGTTGCTCTCATCGCTCCTCCTTTATGTGACCGAGACCTAAATAATGAAATCTCTGTCTTTTGAATTTTTTTCTCATTGACCCCTGTGTTCGGAAGTTGACCACAAACAATGACACTTGATTATAGACTTTAGAATCAGGGTTTTGAGTATATGCATTGTTAGGTTCAATTCATGGATGTTGTTGTTTTTATTGGATAGTTGCATAGATGAATATATGGATCATTGTACTTTCTTTTGTTGAATCATTTCATGATGATCTAATAAGAAGAATAATTTAAAAGGGATTTCCCCACTGTGGGCTTTTTCCTAGTCTCCGACCAATCTTGGTGTCTCTATGTGTGAATGATTTTCTTCAGTTGTTCCTTTATGTTCCGCTGCATTGATGATGATATTGTTCTTTCTACATAGTTGGACCTGTTGTTGAATAATTATGTAAATATAAATAAATATAGCTCTAAGTAATACAATTATCAAAGCAGAGAACAATATAGCCCTAAGAAAAATTAACAATGAACCCATCTAAGACTGAGCATGTGTACGCAAGTGACTTGATAGTTTGAAATGACAAAGAAGAATTAAACACTTTTCAAAACATCAAACAACCATGGAGTAACCATAGAGCGACAAATCGTAAGACCCTTAGTAGGCTCCAACATTCAAGTGTGAGAAAAAATTTGGAGGGTGTTGATCGCAACAATAAAAATATCCAATTACATGCAAAACCAACAGTGTGAAATCTTAGGGCATTAAAAGCAATTGGTGACATCGTAAATGCAAGAAACCAATTAAGATATCAATTTGACAAAATATTGGAAACACATACCAAATCAAACCCAGTATTTGTGCCAACACAAGGGTTTTGGTCCGCTGAATGATCCAAAGATTTGGAAACACTCAAGAAGAGATATTGTGCCAAGAAGATGATTAAATTCATGATATCCACAATAAGGATAAGAAGATGATTGATCTCGAAATAGTTTGATATAGATAAATCCTCCAACCCAAAATGATCTTTATCTTGATAATCAAAATGACAAGATTTGAAACCATAAGGATCTGTGAAAAACATGCTCTCCAACCCTAGGTCTAATACTAGATATTCATATGAAAAGGGGCTAACCAACCAAGAATCCTTTATCTGATTAGAAATTATATCTTGAGGATTAGGAATATTAACTTAGAAACATTAAAAGCCATTTAAGAATGAACTCACACCCATTGGATGAATTTTATGGAAATAATTATGCATGAAAATATGGATCCACCATATTTCAAAGATCTCAACAAGATTGCAAGAACTTGACATAATCATTAGCAGGGGTTGAAGTGCCTTGAATTCTTGAAAGGTCTCTAAAATTTCTAACGATGAATCATCAAATTTGTGTGTCTTAGAAAAATCAACAGGTAGACGTTCACCACTATCATCATATGTATCAATGAAAACATTGTTAGTTCCACTGGTTTGATTAGATTTAAGATCAAGAATACCAAACTTTTGATGGGTAGAACATTTAAATTCATTGATTAGAAAACTCCCTTGATCAAATGGAGTTGTAACATCTTCCTAATAACTTATGAAATATTTAGAGTTGAAAAGATCATGAATGATAGATTCAAACTTTCCATCCTCTGATTTAGGATCACATTGTCATGTACCTAATTGCAACCATGACCAGCCACATAAATATCTAAATAATTTAGAGGAACTTCTAGTGTAAAAAATTTATCAAACTTATCTATGTACAATTAATAATGTGCTAGAGGTGAGGAAGGATGAAAATACTTAGGAGGAGGAGCACCAATTGTAACTAAATCAACTTGAACTTGTAAGAATAATGGATTGATATCATTTCCATCAGTATAATGGTCAAACAAAGGCATATTGATGTGACATTCATATTGTTCTTGATTTTCTCCAACAAGGTATACCAAAGGTTCAAAAACCTAAAAACCTAATTCTTCATATTTTTCATCTAAAGATGTATGAATTAGAGGAATTTTAGGATCATTTTAAATTTAAAGAGCATCCCAACCCATAAATGGATGTTGTACACTATGAGAAGCAGGTTATGGATCAATACATTGCAAATATTAGTCCTTTGAAGAAGGAAATAAATCCTCTTATGTACTTAGGCATTGATCACCATATGTATTAGTGGAAACATGGATTTCAAGGTGATGGTTTTCCAAATTCTCAGTTTGAATGAAAGGCTCAAAATCATTTGATAAGCTATCAAGACTACAAGATTAGTGATCAACTAGAAATGCAATATTATCATCTTGAAGGAGGGAAGAAATATAAGACATATCTTCAACACTTTGATCCCCTACAAATGAAATAAAACTACCTTGTTCTTGATTACCGCTTGAAAAAACGGTTTGAACATCATTGAGAGTTGAAGTAAGTTGATCAAGCGGACTAAGGAAAAAGGAATCAAGAAAGATGGATGGTAGAGGTTGACGGGGGTCCCATAAATAAAATCATACTTTCGATGAAATTAAATTCGAGGTTAAACTTTTTATGAGCGTTAATATCATATTGAAAATTCAAGGGATTATTTTTCACCTTAGGCTTCATCAACCACTCCAAAATTTCCTCCATCAGATCTAAATCATGGGAAGTGGATGAAGGTGGAGAAGACAGATCAACAATTTTATTCACAAATTTCCCATCTTCAACATCATCACAAAGAGGCACCCAAATTAGTACTAACAAAAGATGAAGACAAGGAGCAAAAGGAATAGTAGGTTCCTCCTCAAATATTTGGGATGTTTCATGACCAATGTAAGTTGGAGGAGTGGAACCATTAGAGGGTTGAGATTCAAAATATTTGACGAAGAGAAGAATCATGATCTAAAAATTTTTGCTAATAAAATTATAGTCAAAATATTCTTCAGGAAAATCACAAAAAAGGTGAAGAAAACAATTAAGGAAACCCTTTAAAGATTCACCCAACTTCATTCTAAGATAATCTATTCTATCACGTACATCTTGATAAACATACTTTTCAAAGGCTTCACGAAACTCCTGAACAAGTTGCTCAAATGAATGGATAGAAGCAACAGGTAATGTATGACACCATTTCTTGACTCGGCCTTCAAATGTGAGATTGAACAATACGTCCATGACATCCTTACAATGTATTCCATTAGAAAGTAAAAAATGAGCAAATTGAAACACATGTTCAAGGAAAACTAGTTCACCCTCTCCATCAAACTTAAATTGAGACAAGTTATGAATCATTTACGTGATGATAGTGATCCGGATTTAAATAGGAACGCAATAGATTACAGAGATAACCATAAATATAGAGATGCGATAACCATAAATAAAGAGATGCTGCGGAAATAACACTTCATTTCATTAATGGAAAATACCGAAATATGCTTACAACCAGAATTGGAAATAAACCAGCTAGGACGATGGTAGCTTATCTCTGAGAAGAGATGTGCGGCTACATGTCTCTGAACTGTTCGGAACTTGTGTTACAATGAGGCTCGAAGGCCTATTTATTATTGAGAAACAATGGAAAACCCTTCACATTCCAAAACCGACCCTTAGAAGATGAAACGCCAAATTGTGGGCCCCGTTTTGGGTAAATTGGTACATCAATTTCCCGGGGTCGTAACTTTGGCATACGATCTCCGTTTGACGCGTATGATAGCTCGTTAGAAAGATCTATCTGAGCACTATTATTGTTGGAACGGGAAACATCGGTCCATTCCATGGACCCATGTTGCCCCAGATTCCCCAAAAAACGTCGTTTAGGGCCTCAAAACGGCTCCGGAAGTTCAGGACCCGAAAAACTGCTAAAAATAGTAAGTTGTGCTACAATTAAGGAAACTGAAAATGCTGAAAGAGACAATTGTGGGGGTCCAAATGGGATAGGTGGGTGGCCACCAACATCCACCTGGATCATTCCTCCCCCCTTAGGAAGCAATGGTCCGCATTGCGTTGAGTAAGAGCCATTTAAAATAAGAGGTTCAAAATAGAATCAATTGGCATAAATTGTCATTTGGCCCTCCTTCTAGCACCAGAACGTTGACTGTGCTAGATTCCACCACACATAGGGGGTCTCCCTAATGTAAAGTTCCAATTAGATCTTGCATTATTTAGAGTAGGATACCCATCTAGAG
Source organism: Pinus taeda (assembly GCA_000404065.3). Classification (NCBI taxonomy): domain Eukaryota; kingdom Viridiplantae; phylum Streptophyta; class Pinopsida; order Pinales; family Pinaceae; genus Pinus; species Pinus taeda. Next base: position 60,966 of record APFE030366026.1, on the reverse strand, counting down.
TATCAGCCCGACCACCATAACTCTAAGGTGTGCCTTGGTTTCAATAGATAACATAAGAAATTACAAACATAACCTTTGAACAAACAAATAAGTTGACATTATGAAACACCAATTGCAATGTGTAAAAGGAGGATTTCACAAGAGATAAATAAAGAATGAGCCTCTAGAAGGAAAGTAATATTACTATCATATGAGAGACACATGAGAGCAAGGAAATATTTGTTAGTTGGATAGAAAAATAGTTCACATAGACACAACTATCATTAAAGAAAATACAACACACTTTCAACAAGATAACCACCAAAGGCAATGAAGTAATTCAATTTCTTTAGTGCATATGAAAATAAAACATACCACAAACATCCAAATAATAGTTTTTCAATATTCACGATACATGCATGAAAATGTGTTGGCTTAATGAGATTCAATTATTAAGTGAAATATTTGAGTACATAGTTACAACGGTGAGCCACTAGCTCCAATAGTAGAACATTAAGTCATTTCTTGCTTCTCCAAAAGAATTATCTTCTCTCATATACCAAGTTGAAGAAGCCAAGGCTAGCTCTCCAAAGCCTAAGCCACTAAAATATTATTTCTTCAGTTATGAGCTTTCTTTTATAAAAAGAGGAATGACCTTTCATATTCCTATGACTATTGAGCTACCCTCATGAATCTCGGACTCCTAAATGAACTTTAAACTTCTATTAGACTCTTTTGTCCACATGTGACTTTACATGTTCCACATATGACTCTTGGACTTCCACATCTTTTACATTTTTTCATTTTCTTGAAAATATATTATATCCACAAATGATGTGGCATGACACATTGACACATATGATATTATTATGACACTTGTGCAAGCCATGACTTGATATTGATGACATGGAACTTCATGATGATGTGGTGATGCCAAGTTTCTCTATTTGTTGCTTTGTCTTCAATATTCATGAAAGATCTACTTTTTTCTTCATATTCACCCTCTAAAGGGTCATGGATCAGTAACAGGACCTTCTAAGTTATCAAGAAATGTCTTCATTATGTCATGGTCCAAGATCTCTTCATATCTCCATGATGGTTCTTCTTTGTGTTTCTTCTCTGCAAGTGCTTCTTTCTTCTTCCTCCTTGACATCTTCCATGAGAATCACCTTGCCATGATGATTTGGTACACCTACCAATGAAGATCACTCATTACAAGGAAACATCAGTCTTTAAATCATCTACCATATATCTACCTTGCTCATGGATGAATTTTCTGGTGATAGGCTTATGAAAGCATTCAAAGGGAAGGCTTGGTTGAGGATGGAACAATTGAGCTCAAAAATGGTGGAGGAAGGCACCACTGCTCACTAGAACTGTGCCATGCACTATTAGGAGGGGCTCTTTAGGTTCTAGCATGGTGGGAAAGTGAAAGATATAGTGTGATGAACTTGTTGACTAAAATTGTTCGATTCACTAGGCTCAAGGGATCGAAGACAATGATAGTGTAGTTGAGCTTGATAATGAGCAAAGGATAACCCCATTTCTCACTAGAACTGTGTCATGTGTTGAGGAGGGAAGGCAAGACAAGTCTTGGCATAGTTAGGAAGTTTAGTGGACAATGGTTGAGGACTTGTTGTCTAAAACTACACTATGTGCTATGACTAAGAGGAAGGCCTAATGGAGGGTGCAATTTTTGTTAGGATATTCCGACACATAGGAAATAGTTAAGTTCAACTTGGTCTAGTATATATTTAGGTATAGAGTTAAGTAAAGTGTGTTTCTTTACCGTTGTACATTTTGTAACTTACAATCCGACAGTCACGATATGTAGTGATCCGACGGTTCATTCTCTCCTC
>APFE030366026.1:19206-53777 GCA_000404065.3 Pinus taeda | reverse complement strand
TATGCCAAAATGGATAGCTTTCTTTTAGAATCTGGCTTTTCTAGGTGTCATTCTGACAATACTGTCTACACCAAGAAAGTGGGAAACTCTCTTATCATCCTTGTTCTTTATGTTAATGATCTTATTCTTACTGGTAGTGATCCCATCCTTATAAACCATGTGAAGTCCAGCCTTAAAAAGAAATTTGAAATGACAGACTTAGGACACTTACACTATTTTTCTCGGTCTTCAAGTCTTGCAATCCAAGGAGGGTATTTCCCTTTCCCAGTCCAAGTATGCTTGTGATATTCTTCGTCATTTTCACATGGAAGATTGTAAGCCAGCTCCTTCTCCCTTTCAGTCTGGAGTCAAACTTTCAGTCTCTTGTACTTCTCCTGAAGTTGATGCTACCTTATAACGTCAACTTGTAGGAAAACTCTTGTATTTAACCCATACTCGTCCTGACCTTTCCTTTGCTGTTGGCCTTGTTGCTCGTTTTTTGCAAAACCCCCGTGAAAGTCATTGGAAAGCAGCTAAAAGAATACTTCGTATGTTCGAGGTACAATACAGTTTGGGATTCATTACAGTGCCAAAGCAACTCCTCTATTAGTTGGTTTCACTGATTCTGATTGGGCTGGTGACCCTGATGATCGGAAGTCTACTGCCGGTTATGTTTTCACTCTTGGTTCAGGACCTATTACATGGGCTTGTAAGAAACAGGCTGCCATTTCTCTTTCGTCAGCAGAAGCAGAGTATCGTGGTGCCGTGGAAGCTAGTAAGGAAGCCTTGTGGCTTCGTAAGATCCTATCAGAATTTGGCTTTGAGCAGCAGCATCCGACTACACTTTGGTGTGATAATCAAAGTGCCATTCAGCTTTGCAAAGATCCAGTTCCGCATCAGCGCAGCAAACACATTGAACTACACATGCACTTCATCAGAAAGCTCATTCATGACCATGTTCTTGAAGTGCAATATTGTTCAACAGATGATCAGGTTGCAGGCATCTTCACAAAGGCTCTCACAGAGGCGAAGTTCACTAAACTTCGATATATGCTTGGAGTTCAGGAAGTTGTCACTAAGGGGGGATAGGCTCTAGTGCCTCCTTCCTTCTCCTATTGTGTCATATTTTGTAAATCCTTCAATCCTATCCCAAGTTGTTCTTAAGGGGGGATGTTAGGATATTCTGACACATAGAGAATGTTAAGTTCAACTTGGCTAGTATAGTGAGTTTAAGGTAAAGTGTGTTTCTTAACCGTTGTACATTTTGTAACTTACAATCCGACGGTCACGATATGTAGTGATCCGACGGTTCATTCTCTCCTCGGTATTATCGACACTTGATCCGTGGCTTGACACCCGATTGGTCTGTGAATTCTATTTAAAGCACATGGAGGGTCATTTGTAGGTTCACCGTGCATGAGAGAAGCTATGTAAATTTTCATTCTTTTATTAATAAATTGCGTGTAGTAGCCACGTTGGCGCAGGTCGTGGACTGTTTCCCTCTCTGATGGTTTTAACCACGTCAAAATACTGGTGTGTTGATCTGTGATCTGTTTGTGAGCAGTGTCCTTTTGGTGTTTTATCTGAGGAACTTACCCTGTAAATTCCTACAATTTTATTCAACAATGATCTACAATGGATCTACAAGAAGATCCATTTTAAATTAAAAATGCAACATGCATAGGTAGGAGGAGGAGGCTTAAATCTAGCACAATTTTCTTCTGCAGTGATTGACTATTCACTAAAAGTACACCCTGCACCCTATACTAGCGCAATTTTCTTTCATAATGGCTGAGTGTTCACTAAAAGTGTGCTCTACACCTAGGAAGGCTCATTGGAAGAGGAAATTGCGTAGTTGGCTAAGGCATGCAACAATTAAGTCACTTTTTCCAAGGAGAGGCTTAATGCATTGTGAAAGGGAAGATACCTTGTATGGTGCAATTTTATTTTTCAAAGGACCACTAGAAATGTTTCATGTGCCTTATAAGGAAAAATTTCTCAAATTCATTGCAGTGAGTCAGTACAAGAAAGAAGGGTTAGGTGACTATGCTTTGATGGAGCTCACCTTGAAGAGGAATCAGTGCAAAAGTCTAGGAGGAAAATATCTAATCAATGAGGCTCATGAATAGGCAGTGCTCATCACATGGTGAAGGATTGAAGCTTTCATAACTTACATTGGGCAGTAGGACCAAGAAGAGCTCCAAAATGGCTAAGTGTGGGATTGATAGAGTGAGAGAGGGAAATACATATTAACAAGACAAACATGGGTCGCACTCATGAATGTCATCAATACAAGCCAAATGAATTCACAAGACTCGTGAACATGAATTACACCTTGAAACGATAATAAAGTGACATTGATTTCTAAGTGCAACAGTTGAGATGTAGCATTACGACACTTAGTGCACAAGTTGTGACACAAGTGTCGACTACGACCAAAAAGTGTGCTAAGTTGTGGGAATGTGTCTATCACATTTTCTACTAATATATAAGACCATCTAATGCATAATAGTGTGTTAGAGTTGCCTCTAGTGATGTGAAAAGATGTGCAATATGCAGGAGTGAAAATAATTAGAAGCAACACTTGCGATAGTAAGAAAATATGAAAACGACACTTTCAAAAGATAAAGAAATTGAAAGTGACACATGGTAGAGTGAAGAAAACATGAAAATGATACTTGTTAAAGTGAAATCAAGCAAAAGAGACAACCGCGAAAGTGGAAGCAATTCTTGTGAAAGCAAGAGTGCGCAAAAGAGACAATTGGGAAAACTCATCGAAATAGAAGTACAATTACAACCAAAGTTAGGGAGATTGTCAGTGGAGAGTGTGCACTGACTGCCAACTATCTAGGCTTGCATAAGAAAGGTGTGATCATGCATTTATCAAGGACTAATCATGTAATACCAAGTGACTTTGACACCTAGAATCTGGGAAGAAGACTTGAGTGCTTATAAAAACATCAATTGATGATGAAGTGAAAGATCATAAGATCCTCATTAGGCTCAAAAATTCAAGTGTAAGAAAAATTTTGGAAGGTGTTTATCACAACGTCAACACAAGGATTATCGACTTATTTCTTTGTGTAATATTTCATATAATACAATCTTGAGGATTATTACTACTATGATGAAATCATCTCTATCTAAATCCATTACCCCTCAACAATTTGGCTTCTTAAAACATTGACAAATCCAAGACGCGGTGGCTATTTCTTAAGAATGTATACATTATATAAAGGTAAAGTGTAATATTCCTAATGGAAAAATTTACAGTGATAACAAAAACATGCAAGACAATACAACATAAAAAAATTCATTAAACATCAATAACCCAGAAATGCTCCCAAACACACCAAAAATGAGCAATTTTATTTTATAAACTGTTGGTGTACAATGTGAAATAGAAAGAGTGCACCTAGGCTTGCACAAGGCGATCTACAAGAAGATGATATATATGCCAATGCCCAATTTCTGTTGGAGTTTATCTATCAAAAAACTGCGTTGACCCAATAATTCTACATTATTAGCTGTGTTGAGACCTTGATTTGACCCGCAAAATCTGCATAGAAAATTCTGCAAAATTAGATTTGAGGTCCTTGCCAAAACCCTAGAAAAATAAGGGTTTTGGAAAATTCTACCGAACACCTGGGACCAAACTTTTAAGTCCGCTCCTCCTAACTCGATGCTAAATAATCTTGTTTTTTCGGGGCACCAAAACTCCTCCAAAAATTATGAAGCAATAGGAGCAGACTCCTGGAGGTTGGTCCAAAAAAACCTAAAAATGATTTGGGCTAATTCCAACCTCCTAAAATTACCCAAATTTGGTGCTATGCCCTCCTCGACAGTTTCTACATCCCCCACAATTCAAACTACTAAATATGTCACCAATTCCTTCTCAATTAGTTGTAGGATTGCCCTGTAAATTTCCTCTGGATGTGAGTGAAGTTCCTTCCAAAACCCAGCACAAATAAGGTGAATCCAACCCCATAAATTTTGCATAGTAATACTTTTGTGTAGGCTCTAAAATGGTGAGTTTGGCTCTCTCAGCAGCAACAACTTACAGCCCCGAAATTCTCCACAAATTCTAGTCCACCCTCACTAAAATTTATCCTAAATTCACTGTCCAAAATTCCCCTTGAAACTCCCTCAACTTAGTGGTTTGATTTGTGTCCATGCATCCTCCTGGAAGTTCGAACTAACTGAAGCATGAGTTGATGTGTCCCATGAACTCCAACAAATATCTCCCCACTAAGTTCTGAAATACCCTCCTAGGGTGACACTCAAAGTTCACCAAAGGTAGAGGTTGAATTGTCACTTGGGAATTCCTTGTGCTAAACATCGTTGGTTTACTTGGTTAAACTTGTGTTCAAAAGTTAGATTGTCAAAAGATACCAAATGGAGGCCTCCTTGCCTTATTTATAGAAGTTGGTCCTCTTTCTCTTGGTGGACCCTATTTTCCACTAACTCGCACCCCCTTTCGTTCTCTCTCTTTCTCCATAAGTGTGAATTATATCCAAGGGTTGAATTGCCTCCTTTTTACAGTCCCCACATTCCACCAAGGCTTAAATTTCTCCTATTCTCCTAAGTCCTTCATGCCTCCCATATCAACATTTCCTCCAAATCCTGAATTTCAAAATTGTTCTATTCTTAGCACCACCCACAAAATCTTCGTTGACCTCCTCAAAGGGAAAAATTGAAATTGGGTACATTACAGTCCTCCCTGCAAAAAATTGCTTGTCCTCAAGCAATGCTGGAAAAAGCTCTCTCTCCCTGCTAACCCAATTATCACTGCAAACAAAACCAGGTTCCCAAATGTGCCACTGAGTCATTAGTGAATCTCTAGGGGACCAAATGCTCTCCATAGAACTAAAACCCATGGAGGATCCACCTGACCTCCCCCTATAAATACCAACTTTTCCTTGAGGGTGGTTGATCTACCAAGCCTCATAATACTAGGGTCCCATGCTAATCTCAAAAGGATAACACCATGTCAACACTGCGCCACTCTGACTATGGTCAACTTCCCATAGTACTCATATCATATCCTCCACTCCTCGAACTTGATGAAGTAGTATCTATGGGGGCCAAGCACATCCCACAAGTCATAAGACCACCCATATGAAGTGTTATCCCATCTCAGAAAGTCCCTAAGAGGTATTATGTCTACTATCAAACTAAAACCCAACAAGATACGTAAGTGTCCTTCCCTGGTGGGAACCCTCTCTCTTAAGTTTATGACCCAACTACTCTGCCCCGTAGCTCCATGGCCCCATACTAATCTTGAAGTGAGGTCAACATGTAGGCGTTGCACCAATCTAGGAATGAATGTGACCCCCTCGTGCTCCTACATATCCATCCTCTCTCGTAAACCTCTATCACAACCCCAATAAAGGAAAAATCTATAGTGTTGAAGACGATCATGCCAGGTCATCCCATCAAAGCCATCATATACCAATCCTCATCTAGTATCTAGCCAAAACAATAGTATTGAAAGTACTCCTTGGCCCAGAATGATAAACCTGACAATCTCCAACCTGACCTCCCAAGGGAGATGTTGCCATGTCACTGTTATCTATGTGATCCCTCCGGAGAAAGGTGGTCTACTACCCCAATGGATCCCTAGAACCCAAAGCAAAATTGAAAGCCCATCGCTTCCAATTCTTGTCACCTTCCATTGTGCAGTATCGATGTCCACTAGGAACCCCATGTTCCATACAACTAATCCCTGAATGTTGCTAATAGACAAATGTATGATGCTTGTGACAGTCTCAGTGTATGCAGTTTCTTCCTACTCCATCCAATCATCACCATTAAGTCTTCCATTTTCATTGTTGGTAATGTGCCAATATAGTGTCTGAAGCCTAGATACCCACTAGAAAACTACCTCAGTTATACATGGTATTCCCTACTCATACAGGATCCCAACAATCCCTACTGAAGTAGAGGCACATGTATCCCCCATGATCATCTCCCCAAGTGTGGGCTTAGAGATAAGCGGTATGCCACCCCTGCAGAAGATCATCTCATCTCCTAGCTTGTGGCTACCAACTCACATACCAACCCTATCATTCCCCTAATGCACTGAACCTCATATAGTTGTCTCAATCAAGTCTCCCAAGTATCGCTACCCACAATGTAGGCCTCAATAAAAAACAACAAGGATCCCCTCAATTTCCTGCAAGGAGAATGAATGAGAGATGTCTGGGCTCTGGTGGGTATGGTCAAGAACCTATGTGGACACTCTTGACTGGCCTCGTGACCAAACGACTCTCCAAACCTGGGTGTGTCACCCTCAATGGCATGCCTAATTCTCTTGTCAAGCAGTCTCCTTGCTAGCAGCACTCCCCCTATCTACAATGCAACCCTTCATATTGTTGCATATAACCATGTATCCTCATGCCCCCTGGAATACAACTACACCCCGTTGCACATCTCTATGCACTACTGGACCCTGCTACATGTTGTAGCATCACCTTGGGTCAGCTGGTATCCCTCCTGTATCGATGCGTCTGTCACACTATGAGGAAATTCACTGTGATGTGAACCACTCATCCTACACCCTGGTGTAAGCCTACACACCACTACGCATCATTATGCACCACCATGCCCCTTTACATATCGTTGAACACCACTACATGCCCTAGACATCCCTGGATGCCATGGTCTAAAATTAAGTCAGTAAGTATCAGTCTGCATCATGCAAGTATCGTCGTATCCACTCTCTAATCTCCATAACCTCGGATGAGTGGACCTCCCTTCCTAATCCTCCATGAGAGATCTGACATGTGAATCTCCCTTTGTACTTGTGGGGGTGTCCTTAGGGTGTTGCCCCTCAGTGCCCCTATGCCCCATATATCGATGAGAAATCCTCCTCTCCATACAAAGAACTATCTAGTGGCCTACCGATACCACCTCCTCTGACAACCTCTTACCAAGGTACATTGATCATCCAATGCCCCCACACATGGCCAACATGCCAAGTTAACTCATGGAGTTTGCTTGCTCCTCTATCAGCTTGACCTGTAACTGGTGTTGTCCAAAACTCTGGCGAGAATATGAAAATGGGGTTGAGTCCAATCATGGGATCCACCATCCTACTAATACCATGAATGACCCAATTTATGGAATGGCGGGGAGTCCCACCGGGGTCACAACGATGATCTAGCCCTCGAGCCCCTCTGGCAAACCATAACCCCTACTAAACCATGCTTCTAACCATGGATGTATCCAAAAACCTGGTCAGCCCTATCAGGTACCAAATCAATACCTCTTTCCACCCAACCCCATGAGAGGGATCAAAAGCAGGAATCCTTGAATACATAGCAAGTCCATCATGCAAGTGTTGCGCCCTACACAACTCATGTTGCATCATCTCACTGGCCCAGTCAACATATACAATCTTTCTAGGTAACTCAACCACTCAAGCTCCAACATGCGGAGCTATCCTAACAACATTGTAGACCCCATCTACAAAAGCCTGAAGATTTCTATTGAATGGAAGTACTACAGCTCTACTAGCTACCTGCACATCTATCTGCTCCTCACTGATGGTAGACCCAAAAGATGATTTCCCATCCTCCTCCATCATGGGCTCAACAGGTGTCCTGAGCTTCCTCACCACAGGTAGCTCCTCAAGCATATCATCTACATCTAGCTCATGCTCCTCAAGGTGCTCTCCATGCCATTATATGTAGTTATCATCTGGGAACTTTGTCACAACTCTAGGTACCTCTATGCCTGCTAGCACCTCATCAGTGGATGGTCCTATGGGTGTGTGCCCAATTGTCTCCACCAATGTATTAATGAGGGCTACCAAAGGGAACTCCCACAAGGGTTTCTCCTGTGTCACGATGTGCGTATATACATGCTCCTCACAACCCTGCGTGCCCTCGCACTCATGCTCAGCCTCCTCATCAGGCTCCTGATGTCTAAAGCCAGGTCTCCACCAGCAAAATCGACTATAGGTCTCACCCTCTAATTGCCCTCCTCTACATGATGATCCAACCCCTAAACAATACTTCTCCTTCTCCTATTCATCCAGGAAACGAGGCATGATAGGACATACATACTGGCCATATGTATGGGTGTTGTACGGTTGGGATGTGTGTGCCTAAGCTCATATTCTCCCTCGGTTATGTATCATTTGTTGTATCCCCTCTAGGATCTACTGGTTTTTCCTCACCAATTGTTGGCTCTGCCTCATCAACCCTTCCATGATCTTGCTAGCCTCCCCAAACTTGGCCAAGATCATGCTCCAATACCATTGTAATATTCCTAATGGATAAATTTGCAATGATAACAAAGGCATGTAAGACAATACAACATAAAAAATTTAGTAAACACCAATAACCCAGAAATGCTCCCAAACATGCTAAAAATGGGCAATTTTATTTTATAAACTACTGGAGTACAATGTGAAATAGAAAGAGTGCACCTGGGCTTGCTCAAGGTGAGCTACGAGCCTCAAGTGATCTATATGCAAATGCCCAACTACTGTTGAAGTTTATTTATCAGAAAATATGCATTGGCCCAATAATTCTACATTGTTGGCTATGTTGAGACCCTAATTTGACCCCTCAAATATGCCCAAAAAAATTTGCAAAATTATATTTGAGGTCCTTGCCAAAAACCGATAAATGTTTTTGGAAAATTCTACCGACCACTAGAGACCCAATTTTTAGGCTCACTCCTCCTAACTCGCTGCTAAAGAATCTTGCTATTTTGGAGCAGTAAAACTCTTCCAAAAATTATGAAAAATTAGGAGAATACTCCTTGAGGCTAGTCCACAAAACCCAGAAATAATTTGGGCTACTTTTGACCTCCCAAAATTACCCAAATTTGGTGCTACGCCCTCCTTGACAGTTTATGAGCCCCCCACAATTCAAACTGTTGGATATGTCACCAATTCCTTCTCAACTAGTTGTAGGATTGCCCTACAAATTTCCTCCGGAAGATGTGAGTGAAGTTCCTTCCAAAACCCAATGCAAATAAGATGAATCCAACCCCACAAATTTTGGCTTTCTCAACAATAGCAACTTCTAGCCCCGAAATTCTCCACAAATGCTAGTCCCCCCTCAACGAAAATTATCCTAAATTGGCTGGCCATAATTCCCCTTGGAACTCCCTCAACTCAGTGATTTGATTTTTGTCCCTGCGTCCTCCTGGAAGTTCAAACTAGTTGAATCAAGAGCTAATGTGTCCCACGAACTCCAACAAATATCTCCCCATTAAGTTCTGAAATACTCTCCTAGGGTGACACTCGAAGTTCACCAAAGGTAGAGGTGGAATTCCTGCTTGGGAATTCCTTGTGCTAAACAACAATGGTTTACTTGGCTAAACTGCTCAAGAAAACTTGTGATCAAAAGTTAGATTGTCAAAAGATACCAAATGGAGGCCTCCTTGCCTTATTTATAGAAGGTGGCCCTCTTTCTCTTGGTGGACCTTATTTTCCACTAACTCGCACCCCCTTTCTTTCTCTTTCTTCCTCCACAAGTGTGAATTATCTCCAAGGGTTGAATTGCCTCTTTTTTGTGGTCCCCACATTCCACTAAGGTTGAAATTTCTCCTATTATCCTAAGTCCTTCATGCCTCCCATATCAAAATTGCCTCCAATTCTTGAATTTCAAAATTGTGCTATGCTTAGCACCACCCACAAAATCTTCGTTGACCTCCTCAAAGGGAAAAATCGAAATTAGGGACATTACATAAAGAAGGAGGCATTATTATTGAAACTGGACCTAATCAAAGCATATGACTATGTGAATTAGTGTTTTATTTGAATGGTTTTACACAAAAATGGCTTATCTATGGAGTCTTTCGATTGGATTATGGCATGCATTACTTTATGTTGTCTTGGCAAATGGTGCGCCTACTACATTCTTTAACGTCTCGAGGCTCGACATAGGGGTTTCTTTGGGGTTATACATATATCGAAAAATATTTTCATAACACATTTGATGTTTGTGGATGGTGTTCTTATATTTGGGAAGGTATCCACATTGGAATGGACACATCTACATCAAATCATCTCCACATTTGGTGAGGCAATAAGACTTCATATGAGCAAAACAAAATCTATGCTTATTGAAGCATTTTCAAAACAGACTATTGCCTTGGAGATCGCTAGTATATTTCTATTGAGGTGGTCTTGATGGTCGAGGGTTTCAAATACCTTGGTTTCCATCTGAAATTGAATAATTATGGCCATTGAAACTGGTGTTGGATGATTCTAAATTTTGAAATATGCCTAGCCATAGTGGTATCTTAAATGGATGTCTCTTGGAGGTAGATTGATTATGACTCAATTGATCTTGCAAATATATATGTATATTGGATACATCTTTACTTGTTTTCCCAAAACATTATCAAATAGATTAACTCCATTATCGCAAACTTTATATGGTCGAGTCCAAAAGATAAAAACAAGATTCATATAGTTAGGTTGGAGATATCTCTATGGGAAAAGAGGGTGGAGGTTGGGGCTTAAAGACTATTGAAAAATTTGGATGGGCATTGGTAGTGAAGAGTTTATGGCATGCATTATTTGGAGTAGGCATTTGGCAAAGGATTATTAAAGAAAAATACCATAGAAATCAATCCATTCAAGAGTGGATTAAGTCTAGGACAGGGGTTCGTAGCAAAGTCTCTTACATTTGGAATAGTTTTAAGAAGGTAAAGCATTGATTATAAGGGAACTTGAGGTGGAATATTGGATCGGGTACATCAATGGAAATCAGTTTGGATCCTATCATAGGTTTCTTGGAAAACCATTCATTTCCTTTCTCACGCATTAGATATATGCATGATAAAGGCATATATTTTATAAATCATATTCATGTTGCTTTCGATCTTAATTTCCTATATTCGACTTGGTTGTGCTCTAGAGATCTAGGATTATGTGGTGGATTAGCAAAGATATGGCGCATATATGTAATCAATTTATCTCTTGTTGGAATCACTCTGTCACAAAAGGAAGACATATATACTTGGGATGGTAAAGTTGTTTTAGGGTAGACCATTGTTAATGAGGTCTATAGGTATATCACTCAAACACCTCATAACATAGAGGATAGATGGTGATTTAGAAAAATATGCAAATGGAACTTTGCCCTAAAACTTAAATGTTGGGTGGGTAGTTTGGGAGAATAAAATATTAACTTGGGAAAATATTTGTAGTAGAGGTTTCCTTGGACCTAGCAGATGTTTTATGTGCAAAGGATGATTACAAGGATGTTCTACATCTATTCCTCAAGTGTCCATATGCTTTATCCATTTGGACCGGTCGTTGAACTATTTAAATACAAATGTTGGTTGGGATACTACATCAATTGATGCGTGTTTGAAGGAATGGAAGTATATGTACAAGAAATTTAAAACTCTTCCTTTTTATATTTTCTGGGGCATTTGGAGGAGTGGAAATGCACATATTTTTTATAATATCCCATTGGATACTAGAAAAATTTGCATAAAAATATGTGCATTTTATAATGAGATTGGGCTAGTGGTTCATAAGAGAATAATGAGAAGCATACAACAAGTGAAGATCTGGAGTAGATATCTAGTGGGGTTTTTTGATGGGGCAACAAATCATAATATATGTGGTAGTGGGGCATACATTGTCCTCAATCCAAGTCATTATTATTACTTCTATAGAATAGTGGTTTTGGCGCAAACACCCGAGTCAAGATCATTCCTCTATGGGGAGTGTTATATTGTGCAAAGTTGTTATCTATTGAGACACTCGTTGTTTACGAGGATTCAAAAGTTGTTATTGATTAGGCACATGATGTTTCTTCTTTTGATCCTTTTAGGTTGAATAACTGGATGAACAAGATAAAGGTATTGATCAGAGTTTTCTGTGAAGTATCTATCTCTCACATATATAAGGAACAAAATTATATTGTTGATACTCCCTCAAAAATAAAACATAATTTCCAATTGAAAGAGATCAATTTTTCTATTTTCTATTTTTATGATGGAAAATTTCAGCCAAACAAGAAAATCAAGTTTACTTGAGTTTTCACTTACTATCTAATGTTAATCTACAAGCTCCTATGATTAGTTAAAGTCATACTTTTTGTAGATATGAAAAATGTGTATTTTTCATATAATATTTTGTGAACATTCTAAAAAAAATAGATCAAAAATCTGGAATATATGTATGTTTTTGTAATATAGTTGTAAACCCTAGATATACTCAATATTAAAACATTATGTCATTTTATAAACTGTATTTTCATAATACAAATTCCCGTTGATTTTTTCTTTACAAAATAACGATTATGGTGTACAGCGGGGGAAGCGCACGGCAGGTCGAAAGTAACTCCTTATTTGCCATATTCGTTCTTTGCTATTAGAGCGCCAATTGCCTCAAAGAAACACTCGGGGGTTTTCATTAAGGTTTAACGATACGGATTTGCAGGCAATTCAAACCATGTTAAATGTTTTGATGCGAACCAGTCTATATCTGTTTCCTTGGAAAATATATGCAATGTTACATAAATGTGTATTGAAGGCTTAACGACACGGACTTGCAGGCAATTCAAATCATGTTAAATTTTTTGATGCGTACCAGCCTATATCTGTTTGCTTGGAAAATATATGCAATGTTACATAAATGTGTATTGATATCGCCTATATCTGTTTGCTTGGAAAATATATGCAAAGTACATAAATGTGTATTGATATATCGGTTTGGTTGGAAAAGATATCGGATGTTAGATAAATGTGTATTGACTTATGTTGTATGAGTTTTTGGAAGGTGGGAATTTGGGTATGGGTGTTTGGAATGGTTAGAAGTTATACGGGAACAGTAATATTATATAATAAAAAAATTAAAAATAGAAAAATAGAAAGAAAAAAAATTAATTATATAAATCAAAATTAATATTGATTGAAAATATTCAAATAAATATATAATCTCTTTCATATATAAATATATTCTTTGGGTGTCTCTTTTCCTAAGTCTCTCCCTTATATATATATATAAAATGTCAAGTTCATTACTTTGACACATGACCAGTGTTTGAAAAAAAAATTGGTTAAAAATACAAAGGAACAATTTTACAGTGACCAGTGTTTGGAAAAAAATTTGGTTAAAAATACAAAGGAACAATTTTACAGATGTTTCTCTAGTTATTCTTAAGAGAAAAAAACAAAGCAACTCTAATGTTTAAGCATTGAATAAATATGCACACGCGATCTTCTGCGATATATATACATAAACAACAAAAGAAATACTCATTAGCATGACATCCCAGATATCAACCTTACGTCACGTCGAGATGCCACACGCTTCCTTAACCCATCAAGGAATTGCTCCAGTTTCTCAATTAAGGATATTGGTGTTAAGGAGGCCTTGACCTTTCTTCTTGTGAAGGTTTCAACATAGGCTCATCTTTTGTGGGCAGTTCATCCTATTTCTCTATAGGCTTTGTATTCCCCAACCCCAAGGAACCTCAGAACTCCAAAAAAAATGGTCTTTAAAGCTCTCGAAACTTTCCCCAGCTCCCATTGCAGCTCCCACTGAAAAAGTAATGTTCCCATACAGTTCCAAAGCTCCCGAGAGAACGAGAACCATTGGAACAGGTTTCCCACCTCTCGAAAGCGGTACCGATGTAACAGAGATATTGATTAATTACTATATTATTAAATAAAATTCATATTTTAATATATAAAATTTAAATAAAGGTATATTACCATTTTATTATTTAAAAATAAATTTAAAAACATGACACGAAATGACATAGGTTTGCAATTTTTTTCCTATAGGAAAAAAACAAACCTTTGATCTATATGAAATCAAGTTGATATAGGTTTGCAACCTAAAAGCCTGAACTAAGTTAAAATAGCTAACACAACTTTGGTTATGGTGTTTATTAGTCCCGGTCGCAGGCAAGGCAAAAGCCTGAACTAAGTTAAAATAGCTAACACAACTTTGGTTATGGTGTTTATTAGTCCTAGTCGCAGGCAACGCATGGATTATAGTAATCGAAATGTTCGCTTTTAGCATTTATTTAGCTTGATTAACATGATGAATAACCACATACTATCACAAATATCCAAACTTTTTGAATAGTAATCCATTTCATCATCTTATTTGGCCTCTTCCCCAGGTAGAGAGGTGGAAAGCATAGGTTATATCATATTTTCACTTCACATTTGGAAATTTAGTTTCAAACTAATGCAAGCATTAAATCTCAAGCATTTTATGTTAATCAAAATATATATTTAGTATAATAGAAAACCATCGTATAATAAAGAACCACCACCGCTGCATCTATGGCTGCCACCACCGCTGCATCTATGGTTGCCACAGCGTCTAGGTGTCATACAATCTTATGTTCCTCTGTTTACATGACACCTCTTCTGTTCTTATGTTTACATGTAAACAAAGGTGTCATACACTCGATAGTAAGTTACCAACACTGCGTCGCATTGAGGATAGACTCCAACCAAGTTGGAACATGATTTGTAAAACCAGAGAGGAAGGTATTTCATTGTTTTTGTATGACAGTGAACTTCTCTGTTTTAGAGAAAATAGAAGGGAACAATTCTCTGCTTTAGAGAAAATAGAAGGGAAGAGCAGCATACTGCTTGCATACATGAAAACTCACACTAAAATTCAAATTAGGTAATGAATTTCCTCTTTCATGTAATGAACTGCCTCTCACTCAATGCCCTTCACTGTTTCTCACTGTTTTTGTATGACATCGAACTTGTCTTCTGCTTTATTGATGATGCTAATTCTTTTTGAAAATGGAAGGGAAGATATAGCATGTTGCGTGCATGCATGAAAAATTGAACTGAAATTCAAACTGTTTTCAAACTGAAACTCAAACTAGGTAACGAACTACCTCTTTCATTGCTATTTTTTTATGAAAAATCGAACTAAAATTCAAACTGAAACTCAAACTAGGTAACAAACTACCTCTTTCATTGCTATTTTTTTTAGCATGTGAGAAACCTCTTCTTGTGCCTGTGATCTGCAATGGAAACTTATACTTTCAATCATTAGAGTCTAATGAATCTTAGCTTGAAATTGTTTAATTAGAATTAAAAATTGCAGTTAGCTCAATCATGCTAGTAGTGATTTTGGAAGCTCTTTATAAACTATGATTTAAGCTCTTTATAAACTATGATTTAAGTAAGCATAATCAGACGATTTATTCTATGAGAGAAGTGAAGGAGATGACTAGAAGAAGTTAGCACAAGGACACCAGACCAGCAAAGTATACTTTAGAGAGAATGAAGCTGGGAACCAACAAGCGAACTGGAAAGGAAGACCATCCAGAAGTTGCTTATATCTCAGACTGGACTTTCTCACTCATTCATGCATGTCACGCCCCCAAGCCTATGGTGGTCTTTCAACCGTGCCAGCGAGGCGCGGCACCACCGAACACTTTCTTTTTAACAATATTCGTGCACATGGACTACGCCTAATTCACTTTCTCCTACTTAGTTTGTGATTCTCAACCAAGTATTATTATGTTATCCTTTATACCAATGAACACCCATACACATTCATTATCCACAGCATTATATAAGAGAAATGCAACAGTATAAAGGGAGGGGCAACTCCCTGCAATATGAGTCTGCCCAACAATATATTATATCATCTTCAATTTTTACAATGCATAAGTTAAATCTTGGGAAACCCCAAATTTACACTTAGCCAAGTATACGACATCAGCAAACTCGATTTCCCAGTTCGTCGGCACCTCTGCACGGTCGCTGCACGACTAACCAAACCTTCGTTCACCCCGTCGCACCGTCGTGTCGTTCGCCAAACTCGGGCGCACCTCAAAGTCGCCACACACGGGCGCCTCCCACCAAGGCACACCTCTGTCCACAAACCAACACTCCAACAAGTCTCCGTGCACACTTGCACGATGGGCGAGCACTCACCCGAGTCACCAAGACGCCCACGCCAAGTCGTCGCACAAATCAACCCTCCGCACAATCACCTCGGGCACATCTTGCCCACTGCGTTCACCTCCCACTAAGAGCATTTCCAAGTGCAACTCACCAAGGAGAGCGCATGAGCTATGCGCTCATCCTCTCCTCAAATCTGTGCACCAACCTTCTCTTCCAAGAGCGTAGAACAATGATCAAGTGTGAATGATTGAATGTCAAATGGGAGCAATGCATCTGCAACTTATACATGTCATAGGGTGTGGGTGGGGCTGCCCAGCCGACTGCCCACACACCCCTCCATCGCATTGTTTGGGCTCTCCATCGAGTCGGCCTCTCCACCGCAAACGCTCCAAGGAAGGGTATAATCAACGCACTTCCATCACAAAGTCATGTGTTATGTCGCATAACTTCATCACATTTCTTCCATAACTCCTCGAATAACCCTCTGCGTGTGGTCGTGCACGCCAGGGCGCCCGGTGCCCGCCCGTCGCACTACACCGAGGGCGTTGCATCCTCCTCCACTTGAAATCGTTGTCGTCCTCAACAACATACCATCCTAGTAACCATCCACCAAGATCATCCATGATGTCAACTCCTCCACATACCGCAACCATAACTGCAACATATGTAGAACCACCGTCTCCAACATGTCTCACCTTAGCAACCATCCATCACCAAGATAACCCATACCAAGGTACATACCCATTGGTATGTCATATATCAGAAGTCATCTCAATCCATGACCATCAACCACCATGTCACAATCTCCACATGCTGCTCCATCGTGGAAGGTTGGCCCCTCTATCTCAAGCTACATGCCCACTGCAACATATCGTGTCGACCTCATCATGTGTCGTCCCCATGTGAACTGTTGCCATGATACTCCAACATAATGCTAACACATCATGTACATGCTATAGCCCCCATGTCTGAACTAGTAGGGTGATCAGTCCAACCATCACGCTCAAACCATGAGAATGCACATCCTCATGGCATCATCAGTTGTTTACCAAAGCATCCTGTCACATCCTAAACTCAATCAAGAATCCATCCATATAAGTAAACCATGCTCAAGTCCATGAAGTAGTCTCCATCTCATCTGCAACATGTCCATGATGTTTGGTGTCAATGTGCTATATGAAATTAGCCACATCTATCCCAACATCATCCATATGTGTGCCTCCTCCATATGAAGAGACCGTCTCATCAAAGTCCAACTCTCGGTGTGCCACATCCATGTCCATGAAGCTACCTCCATCACATCTGCAATGTGTCATCCCTCAAGTCTTCCATAGAAACAAGTATACACCTGCCTCATCTATCCATGTGCTACCCCTGATCATAGATCAATCAGCTCCTATGTGTAAAAAGTAGTTCAGTCTCGGTCAACCCATGCCCAAGTGTTGCCACCAAGGCATCATCCTCATCGTAACTCCATCACCTCAAAGTGTCTCATATCTATCCTTCACATCAAGTCACTCTTCCAAGCCATGTCCCATGCATGTACTTGAAATTATGCACCCCATCCTGCATCAAAGTCTTTGACCTTAGCTCCTCAATGCATCAAATCCTCTAAGTCCACCATATATGAAGTCCCCCAAAAGTCACAACAATCTCATGTCATCATGAGCTCCATAAGCCATCTCCAACCAACACTCTAGCATGCATACAAGTCTCGGCCCAAAGGTCTCTGCAAGATGCCTCAGCTCTCCATGTAGTAAGAATGCCCCATAGTCTGCTCACAACTCCATCCAAGTCCATGGCCTTGTTGTACAAGAGTGCACAACCTCTCCATCGGCTCATAAGTAATAAGTCTCCATGTCACACAAGCAAATCCACCTGCGCAACATCCCTGCTTTGGCACTCCTCATTGGATGCCCATAAGTGACACCCCTACAAGTGCTCCCACATAATGTCCCAGCATAAGACTGTCATGCCCCATGTCTCCAACCTAATTTCCATGACACTAGTTGTCCATGATGTCCAACCCATGTAGACCTCATCCCAACATCTGGCCATCTGCACCCAAGTCTGCAATCTGTCATAAAGAAGCCTCCCTTCAAGGCCCTTGTAAAGTTAATGTGGTTCCCTCCTACCAAGGCCTCCACACCAACCCATCTCCTCATCACATGAGTCTCTCCATTATAGCTCCTCCACCAAAGTGTCCACCAAGACTATCTCTTGGTCTCGTCCATGAGAAGTCCACCCAAGCAACTCAAGAGTGTACCCGCCAATCTGTCCATGAGTCATGCCGGGCACTTAGCCATGTGGCTAAAGCATAACGCATTTCTCCACAATGATCGTCAAGTTCCACCCTTGTCACGGGCATTTGTACCTTCCACCATAAGGTCACAAACAACCCCAACAAGTCCTGCAACAATCAACAATCCTTGCTTCTCCATACAAAGTCTCATCATAAACACCCATGGTAAGATGCTCCCTAGCATCGGCAAACTAGCTTTACCCTTCCCTGCATACGGTCCATCTACCAAATTCTCAAATGAAACACATGTATCAATAGTACTTACATCATCATCATGAGGTTCCTCCATGAGAGTACCCTCATCCATACATGTCTGCAAACAGCATGATCCTGGTCCAACTTGATCAATCTCAAGTTCATCCTCCATCATGGTCATGTCTGCAACATCTTCAACTATCACGGCTTCCTCTTCCTTGTTTGCACAATCTGCAACTCCATCTTGCTCCATTGTCCATCCAAGTTGAAGAAGTTCATCCTCAACATTCTTTTCCAAGACTGCAAGCTTCTCTCGAATCCGGGGATTCTCCTTTTTCATCTGTTTCAACCTGTATAAGGTAAGCAAGAGCTTCCCTTTGCATTCTTCCAAACCTGCCATGCCTTGTCGCACGTCTTCCCCAGTTCGTACTTCGTTTGGTCCATAGACACCCAAACCGTGTATACCTGCCCATATGCAGTCCCACTTGCCCACCTGACAAGTGCCCAAATCGTATGAACAACACGTAGTACGGTCTGTCCAACTCTACGACACCCGGTTCCAACCTTCACTAGCTTCACCAAGCACCTTGCAACCATGAACCGGCCCTTGTTCCACTTGTATGTGAAACTAGCTTCCTTCACCTCCAAGTACCTGTTTCCACTGTCACTTCTTCATGAGCAACCCTACTCAACTCGGTCATCAGCCTACTCTGATACCAACTGTCACGCCCCCAAGCCTACGGTGGTCTTTCAACCGTGCTGGCGAGGTGCGGCACCACCGAACACTTTCTTTTTAACAATACTCGTGCACATGGACTATGCCTAATTCACTTTCTCCTACTTAGTTTGTGATTCTCAACCAAGTATTATTATGTTATCCTTTATACCAATGAACACCCATACACATTCATTATCCACAGCATTATATAAGAGAAATGCAACAGTATAAAGGGAGGGGCAACTCCCTTCAATATAAGTCTGCCCAACAATATATTATATCATCTTCAATTTTTACAATGCATAAGTTAAATCTTGGGAAACCCCAAATTTACACTTAGCCAAGTATACAACATCGGCAAACTCGGTTGCCCAGTTCGTCGGCACCTCCGCACGGTTGCCGCATGACTAACCAAACCTTCGTTCACCCCGTCGCACCGTCGTGTTGTTCGCCCAACTCGGGCGCACCTCAAAGTCGCGACACACGGGCACCTCCCACCAAGGCACGCCTCCGTCCACAAACCAACACTCCAACAAGTCTCCGTGCACACTTGCACGATGGGCGGGCGCTCACCCGAGTCACCAAGACGCCCACGCCAAGTCGTCGCACAAATCAACCCTCCGCACGATCACCTCGGGCACGTCTTGCCCACCGCGTTCACCTCCCACCAAGAGCGTTTCCAAGTGCGGCTCACCAAGGAGAGCTATGCGCTCATCCTCTCCTCAAATCTACGCACCAACCTTCTCTTCCAAGAGCGTAGAACAATGATCAAGTGCGAATGATTGAATGTCAAATGAGAGCAATGCATCTGCAACTTATACATGTCGTAGGGTGTGGGTGGGGTTGACGACTGCCCACACACCCCTCCATCGCATCGTTTGGGCTCTCCATCGAGTTGGCCACACCCCATCTCCATAGGTCGGCCTCTCCACCGCAAACGCTCCAACGAAGGGTATAACCAACGCACTTCCATCGCAAAGTCATGTGTTATCTCGCATAACTTCGTCGCATTTCTTCCGCAGCTCGTCGCATTTCTTCCGCAGCTTGTCGCATAACCGTCAGCGTGTGGTCATGCACGCTCGCCCGGCGTGTGCGCCTGGCCCCCGCCCGTCGCACTTCACCGAGGGCGTTACAATGCAAGTCGTAAGGTAGGCAGGCAAGAAGCATGGAAGGGACATATTTCTCACTCATTCATGTGAGTTGTAAGGAAGGCAGGTAGGCAAAAAGCACTGAAGGGACATATTTAAAAAGAGTGAAGGGACATATTTCTCACTCATTCATGCGAGTTGTAAGGAAGGCAGGTAGGCAAAAAGCACTGAAGGGACATATTTAAAAAGAGTATTAATGAGTGCATAAGCTTAAAATAAACTTAAAATCTTCTTCATCCTCCTCTCACAAGATATATAAGATTCTATTTAGAAACTACCATGAATAAGCTCTTTCATTTACTATAACCTGAGACGAGCTCAAGACTAGATAAAGCCCTACAAATCAAATGCATTCTTATAAACGATGATCAAGTATGCATCTTTATAAATACAAAGCAAGTAGGAGAAGCCAGGATGATAATACAATAATTTCCATTTGATTTGAACATATCAATTTGCCAAGTTGTTGTTTATTTTTCACCTGTTACAAAGGTAGCAAAGTCCCAAGCATCCCTTTAATTTATAAAGGTGGAGGCCACACTTACCTAGATCACCCTGATATGGGAATGGAAACACGAGAAGGGGCATTGCAATCATTCCCATCCTGCCATACATAAGGACAAACTAATATGAGACAATGAGAAGAGTATTAGTTGTGGTTGTTAGTTTACCTGAAATCATATTAAATTCTGAAGGCATATTTCATGTTCGTCTTATATTTAGCTGCTAGTTGTATACAGAAGCCAAAGTAGATTGCAAAATTTTATAACAACGATGCACAAATATATATATTTAAAGAGTAGAATTTATAGTAAACAAACGGATTACCCAACAATATAGGATTTACAGAGAACCTATCAACTGGAAAGCTGATTGAAACCAATTTCTAGAACCTATTAACTGGAAAGCTAATTGAATACAATTTCTAAATCCAAATTACAGACTACGGTGTAAGATTTTGTGTTCTTCTTCTCCAGCATATGCATATTATACTTGCGTGAAAAATGATATCACCCTTTCTTGTGCAGCCCGAGATTCTCTGGTTGCCCATTAAACGGTTTTTCCTTAAGGCTTGGAGAGTAAGAGCAGCTAACCTCTCTATCATCTTTTGAATTTGCAGGTTGTATGTTCAAATCCAGTATCCCACATGTCATTCTTCTCTCCTCGATGGCATTTACCCCCAAGGGAGAATGGGGCGGATCCTTACACAAATCGGTTGAAGAAATTATCATCGAACCCTCATGTTTTCCTACCATGCGGTACTTTATATTCGATTCTCTGGAGAGCTAAGACTATTTACATCAGAGTGCAAGAAAACCGCATGAAGCAGCCCCGTACGACCACTTTTACCGAAACGGTCATCACAAACATCACCCATACAATGTGCACTCAAATCACCATCGTAGCCACAGACTCTACGGGAATTGCAGGCGCCAAAGTTGATAGGTATAGTCAGGTTTGATCGAACAAAAACCTCTTTAATTTCTAGAATCAATCCGACAGTTTTCACAATCCTATGTTGAAGTTCTCAGAATCTAAGCTAAAGGTTATGGCTGATAAGGGACGATGTGGAATTCGAAGCAAGCTAAAGGTTCTGGCTACTAAGGGACCAAGTGGAATTCTAATAATTAGTATGAAAGACGCGCATACAAGTGTAGTAATGCATATGAGGTGACAGTTGGCACACTACATGATCCATCCTCGCCACAAGTAAAAATAATAATCTAAATTTAATCTTCGGTGTTGTCAGCTATAATACGCCAAATGGGCTGGAAAAAAGAATTTGGCCGACAGGAAAGCATTCTTCACGTGCTTCATCGTATACAGCTTAATGGGTAAGGTTCAAAAAAAGGTGGAAGGGTTGAAGTTTATGTCCTGATAAATTAACTCAAATTTCACATCAATCCCTCTTCTTAAAGATTCACAACTAATGGAGATTTAGCCTAGTTTCATTGAGCCAACTATGCCTTATATATGTCATTCTCGTGGGTCTATACTTTACTTAGCATGGCTTCACCCAATTGACAAAGAAACTATAAGACCTTATTTTCTCATACGTCTATATTCTACTTGTTCGAGTCACAGCCATCCCAGTCACTACTTTCTTATTACCTTATGGCTCACGTGGAAACTAATGACCTCATCACGCACAGTACCAACATGTTTTCAAAGCGATACAATATGCATATACAGAATAGGACCCAGGTTTTTTTTTTACTGTTGTATGAGAAGTGATAATGGGCAAGGTTTGTGTTAAAATTTCATGAATCGCCATGGCAGTGAATGCGAGAATGTAAATATGGGATTATGGGTGAGGACCGACGTGCTGGTGCTACTGCCTTCTATTTATTCTACTTGGTTTTAAATAAATAAGATTCGACTCGGTCAACATAGTTGAGTGCGAGAATTCCATGTTTTTCAACCCCTGGCTTCCCGGTCCCCGGCCCATAACCGGATGGCGCTGACTCTCAGTGGGGAATGAATACTTTAGTGGTTCTTTTTATAAGCAAGTGCTTCCATCAATTACTAAAATAGGATCTATTATCAAGTTGTAACAAAAGATGTTGAAGCCCCTTGGATGAAAGTGATTTGAGCATCATCAGCTAAGGAAGAAAAGAATCTGAATTCATCCCACCAATATCACTGCTAATAGAGCCGTCTATTGTTTAGGTTACCCATGCATTCCCCTTTGTCTCTCCGGTGTGTTCACTTCCTTCTCTCCATCCCGCAGAGATTCCAATCTAGAATGTACTATGTAGTTCAGGGGTTTGACGGTAGGCCCTATCAGTGATCTTTGAGCCGAGTTACTGGTCTTAGCTTGGTCTCTAGTTGTCTTCCCCTTTCAACCAGAATAAGAATAATAGGTTCGGAAAGCCCCGATTAAATTTCTTGCATTTCTAAAATCATTTCGATTCCAATCATTATAAAGTGAATGGGGTTTCAGATGGGGGGAATCTCTTTATTTCACTCATTTTTTCGCAATGTGTCTGGAATTCCCCGCATGGAAGTAGAAGAATTGGAAGATTATTGCTTCTTTAGTAGTTCAAAACCAAGTCAAAACGATGGAATTGGAGAACAACTACACTTCCTATCCTCGGGCGCAGATCTCGTGGTAGGATCTAGATATGGATATGGAAATTCCTCGCAATTATTAGATAGAATGGGCTCACGAACAACGAGGGCAATGGGTAACTAGATTCCCTTAAATAATGGTTTTCTGGTTTAGAGACAGAGGGATCACGGGTGGTATTGATCCAGTTCCTCAAGCCATCATCTCGTGGTGCCGCCCCGTTACTCTCTCAACGGGCAATCATTCAGTACAATGGACATTTGACCCATTGGGAGCCAGCCAATGGAAGAGACCCTCGAAGAATGGAAATCAATGTATCACCCCGAGATAGGGAGAAAGGCAACTGAACTTTCTTGCATGCGGGGTAGCGGGATCTACAATCGTTAAACTAACATGTGACAAGCGTTTCTCTCTTCTGGAAAAGGTATATTTCTGCTGCAAAAGAAGACATTGATCCTGCGTCCACAAACACACTATTGATTTGGCATGCAAAGAAGGTATTTTCGACGACTGCAAAGGCACTGTTCCTTCCCGGCCTACAATGATTCCTCGTAAGTAGTTCTCGATTCTATTTATATCAGATCCGACTCTATCAGCAGAGTGCTGAGAATTCCATGTTTTCTAGTAGACTAGTACTCAACAATGTACACTCCCAACTTAGCAACGACTTGTTGATTAGCAATCGTCCTTGTTACATGTTGGAATGAATAAGAAAGATAGCTACCTTAATTCTCGATGGTTCAAATTTCTTAGTATGGTCTTCACGATTATAGAACTTTCAATATGTTTTGATTTAATATTTCCAATGTTCATGCAACCATTTTAGGAAATTTTAAATATGTTTTGATTTAATATTTTTAATGTTTATGCATGTAAAATTTAAAAAAATGGGCTATTTTGATATATAAATTGTAAATTGTTTGGTGATATTTATGTGAAAGTATTGAAATTTTTAATTTGGTGATATTTATATAAAAATATTCAAATTTCTAATGATTTTATGATGATGATGATGATTAACATCCACTAAGACTAATGGAGTCTATCAGACTTTGAAAAAAAAAATTCTAATTTTGATTCTTCAAAATCTTATTTTTGTGATCAAAAAGAAGGGAAATAAGCACTCCAAGATCACTATAGTTACGTTGATTTAACAAGTCAAGAAGATTGGAAGTGTGGCAGATGTTAGGGAAATGAGAGCGGATGTGATTAAGAGCCAAACAATCTAAGAGGAAGTGTTTTTCATCTTCTACCCTCTTAGTATCACAAAGTGACAGATTCTATCATTCTCGGGAGTTTTGGGAGTAGACCACCACCCGGTTTCACTTCAAAGCTCATGAGAATTAGTTCCAATCCTAGCTATGTTCATTTTTTCTTAGTGCTAGTCAAAATAGAGAGATAATTCTGGCTATCAAGGGTGGGGTTGATCACCTCTTTATAATATCTAAGCTTCATCTTTCCCTCCAACTCTTTATCATCCCACAATTTATCCTTAAATTTGGAGGTAATAATATCTTTGACAATATCCTTGCTTCCCAAGATGATCTCCTCCTTTATTCTCTTGTGGTTGAGCCAAGACTGGGCATCCTTATGCCACCCATGTGTAAGGCAAAGGTGGGGGTTTTCACTAAAGTTAGAAAATTTTTTGGGAAGCGTCTTGGATTCCATGTTGTAAAGCTTCTTATTATACATCAGATACCTAAAAATAGCCAAGTTTTCAATGGGGGAAAGGCCAGCTTCGATCAAGAGGATAGGATAGGGAATATTTCTCTTGATCTTGAGGTTGTACGTTATGAATTTCTTTTGAATCATCTCAATCTTCCTCTGCAATTCTCTAGATATACTGCAACCCCAAACTTCACATCCATATAAGATAATAGGGGTGATGAGAGTCTAAAAAAAGAACCTTCTTTTACTCCAAATGCAAAGATCGATCAAATTACAATTGTTTTCGAGGTCATAATAAGCTTTCAACCTCCAATAATCATTTTCTCAATGTTATAGTTCTAGTTGAGCTAATGAGGAATGTCAATACCTAAATATTTATAAGAAGAAACATGTTCTAAGTAATTTTTATCATAGATGAAATTACCATGGGTGATCTTTTTGGATTTAATTGTCATGACTTTAGTCTTGTTGGTATTAATTGTCATACCCATCTTGGAGCAATAATCAAGAAGAGTCTTAATTTGCTTGTCTAGATCATCATGGCTTCTTGACATAATAACGATATCATCGACATAAAGGAGATGAGTAATGATTATACCAACGAGCTTGGTGCCTTTGCAACCTGTAGTTTCCAAACACTCCTCTAGCTTATCGATGTAAATTCAAAAAAGGGTAGGGGATAGGGGACACCCTTGCTTAACCCTGATATCAAATTTAATATATTTAGACCACCCTTCAATGGTCTTAAGCTTGGAAACAACATTCTCGTATAGGAAAATCACATCAATCCTCAACTCAGGGGGAACCATTATCTCTTCAAGCCTTTTCCAAAACTTGTCCCGAGGAAAAATGTCGAAAGCTTTTCTAAAGTCTACAAAGCAACAAAAGATATTGGTTTTAGTATTGTGACATTCCTCGACAATGATCCTGAGAGTGACATGATGGTTGATATTCAAGTGATGTCTCCTAAAACCGGCTTGCCCTTTGGCCCTTTTACCCTAGCTTTCAAGCCAATGGCTAATCTTCTTTTCCAAAATGAGCCCATATAGTTTAGCTCAAATGTGGCTAATCATAGTGGTCTTGTAGTTAGAGGGAATGATTTTATCCCCACTTTTAAAGGCTTTGTGTCCAAGGCTTAGGGAAGTCATACTTTACCGCCAAATTGAGAATCTTGTGGAGATGAGGAATGAGGATAGACCTTCCCATTTTAAACATCTTAGCTCTATCCTTCAATATATTTAGCTTTCCCATTAGCAAGCTTATTAATCCCAGACTCAACATTTTCTAGAGAAAATATATATTCCTTAAATAGGGGTGTTTAAGATGGTGCCCATGGTGTTTGGGGAGTCATATAACTTCTTAATCTAGATTTCCCAATTCTATAAGGGGATCAAATGATTATCTTTTGTTTTACGAACAAGCACATTTCGCCAAAACGTTTTGGGCAAAACTTTAAAAAGGTGAAGAAGATGTTCTTGTATCTTATTAATATATGACCTCTTCTTCCTTTTGATAAAAGAATTTTATATACTTATATTTCAGAGCTTTACAGATTCATTATGAGTGTCTCTAATCGCTTTTGTAGCAATTTTACAATCCTTGTCATACCAAAGGTTGGAAGTTCTATTATTATTTTTATATTAAACCTTAGTAGAGAAATTTTTAATGGTGGTGGAAAGGGTAATAGTAAAATTGTAATAAATTTTATCAATGTTGTTATTATAAGTCAAGAAGCCTACATCCATTTTTAAATCCTTTAAGAAAAGGTCCACATTACTTCCATCAAAATGAGTGTGTATTTGGCTCTCACTATACTCTTGAATGTGGTTGGTATGCATAACAAAATTAAGGGTTAAAGACAAAGGCCTGTGCTCAGAGTCAGGCTTGTAATCATTAAGTAGCTCAAATTTTTCAATGCAGTTGAGGACATGCATGTCATAAATCACATAAACCATGACAATACTGCGCAACCCATGGATACAAGTCATCTGGACGGAGGTAGGCCACTTGTTAATACCATTACAAATAATCAGGTTTGGGAACTATAAAGCTTGAGAATCTCGGCGCCGAATAAGTTCTCAGCTATGTCTTCATAGTTTCTCTTGAATCTATTAGCTAAGTCACCATATTCATCAAGCCATAAGGGGTCAAGGTTAGAGTTGTTACTTAACATAATAGCTTGGTTAGTAGAAATTCTAGCATTGAAGTCCCCAAGCAAAAGGATATTACCTTCATTCCTCAGTTTATGGATGTCTTTCTCTAAGGTATTGAAAGGGTAGTTCTTATCTAAGTTGTTTTTCTTATAAGAGGTAGAGTTGATATGAGTGAAATAACAGATAGCAAGAAAAATCCTATTGGTGGTAGAATCAGAAATTTTGATCCAAACGTATTGATTGAAGGAGTCAATTTTATGAAGTCGGATGTGAGAAGAAACAATGTTCTTTATATAACAAGCTATACCACCAAGACCCCTATGAGCATATTTCTTATTCCAAGTTGACCAAAGAATGAATTCGTCAAGGTGAGGGACCTTAGATTCATCATGCTCCCAAGTTTCAACTAAAAGAATAAGATTAATATCACTTGGGATCCAACTTAACATAGGACCTTTACACCATGGAAAACCACGACAATTCCAAAAGAGAATCCAGAGTGATCCTAGTCCCTATTTATCACTTTTATTTTGGACTCTATCTCTAATAATAGCTTTGTTATTCCTAATGATAGCCCATTTCCCTTCTTTTCTTGCCTCCTTGACCTTTTGGACTTCTTTCCTATGTTCAACTTGATCTTCTAGAATAAGATCTTCATTTATAAAGATTCTTGTTATTTTAGGCTTGTGGATTTCCTAAATATATCTAATTTATAGACATTACAACTTACCCTAACACAAATTAGTCTGTGTTTATACTCAAGTATCTTGCCCACCCTTAATACTTCTGTGAAATAATTTATTTAAATAATTTATAAATTTTAAACAATTTTAAAATAAATAAATTTATTCTATATTATTATGAAACATATATCAATTAATTAAATAATTGTATTTCAATCTTTTGAAAAAATCGATGCTTCAATTCCATATAATTCCTTTTGCCCAAGTTCAACTCCTCTTCACAAAGATATATATATGAACAAGGTAGAAAACGATATAACTATTTTTCACATGAATGGTTTAAATAACGCTCTTCACAAAGATATATATATGAACAAGGTAGAAAACGATATAACTATTTTTCACATGAATGGTTTAAATAACGGATTTAATGTATTTATATTATTATAATATTTAAAATAAAATATATATTGCCATTTTAAATAGTATTTTAATTTAGAAAAATATGCAATATAATATGGTTGAGAAAATTAATAGGTGAATGATTTTAAATATTAAAATCAAATTTACCTATAAAATTTGACATTTTTAAAAATGTATATAATTTTTATAAAAAATTTGGCATTTTGTAAATGTATATAAATTTTTTTAAAATGTATTATTTTATATATGTTAGGATATTAATTTTAAAATTGCCATTTCTAAATGCATATTTTTTTATATTTAGGACATTAATTTTAAAATTTTAAAATGGAATTGTAATATTGTAAATTTGATAGTCATTTTATATAATCTATTAAATAAATGTGATATTTTTTATTTGATAATTATAAGAATTAAAATATATCAAATTTAAATAAGAACAATTAATTGAAATTATATTCATATATAATAATTTGGGTGACAAATGGTTTTTTCAACACTTAGAATTAAAATAAATGATATAATTTTTTAATTGTATAAACATATTAAAAAATATCTAGTAGGAAATAGATGTTTCATATAATATTATATTAAAAAATAATAAATAATACTTTATTTAATAAATTAAAAAATATTAAAAATTAGCGATAAATAAAATACTTCAATTTGCAATCTAATTTACATCACTAAAATAAAGATATAAGTGATTAAGTTAAAAAAAAAAAAAAATTAGTATAAGAGAGATATGTCATGTAAAAATAATAGTATTAATCTTATATAATGTATATGCATTCTATGTTCAATTGAGATGTAATTTTTAAATAGAAATATATTAATAGCAAAAAAAAAAAATTAGTGTTAAATGTAAGTAAAATATTTCAATGTACATCTTAAATAACACACACACACACACACACACATATATATATATATATATACCCATTTTCCATGACTAAGAAGATGTATAATTTATTCCATTTTTAATATGGTGTTGATACATAAATATTTAAAGAAGGTTATAATTAAAATATTTCAATGTGCATGTTCAACAAAATATTTTAATATCATATATAATATATATATAATAGTAATAAGAGAAGAGAGAGAGAGAGAGAGAGAGAGAGGAGATAAGTACTTTCTAATTCAAGGTATTAGTAGATTTGTAATTCTTTCAATGTTTAATATGGAGTTGACAAGTAACATTTAAAAAAAAATAATTAATAACAAAAATAAGAGAGATATTATATTTTATGGATATATGTATGGTACTTCCTAATATGAGGATACATAATAACATTTAATGTGGGGAATGTAAATGATAAGTAAAACATTTCAATATCAACTATGTATATATTATAAATTTAGAGAAATAAAATATTTCCATATATATATATATATAATAATATATATATAAATAATCATTTTTGTGAGTTATATTTGTATTACCTCAAAGTTTCAAAATACATCAACAAAAGTGTCACAGTTCATCCAATGTTTATAGTATTTGGTCTCAATCTTCCTTGAGGGAAATTGAATATGTTAACCATTATCTGAAGTTCAAGTCTAACAAAAATAAAACCATTTGTTGTTGCAAGTTGCTATAGCTACCATGTATGAGACTATAAAAAGAAGAAAAGAATTTGTTACATGCCATATGAAATATCAAGAGCCTGGAGAGATCACTAAAGTTGGGCTCTAGACATGTGCACCTGTAGGAACAGGAGGCTTGAGTTCACACTAAAGGTGACTTTTCAAGTGGGCTAGTTGTGTATCCAAACTTGCAAAACAAGAACATTGATACCGTTGCACCCACTTAATTTCATTCAAGGAAGAGATGATATCATTATGATCCTCATGCTTCTCTTTCAAGACCCTGCCCATAAGAGTTTTCATCTTCTAGTGGAGGGTGAAGGAGTTCAGGTATTAGCTCCATCTTCCTTTGGTACGACCAGGGTCAAGAACCTAGCTAGCTACTTCCTCCAGGACTTCAGAGTCAGAATAAGCTTGGTGATCATTGGTAGTAAGGGCCTCTAACTAACAATTTTTTTACAAATTGTTGTGGGGGGTAGTAGAATGAAAGATAGTTGTAGCTTCTTAAGCCTAGGGTTAAGCACACGACTTGCCTCTACCACTAATTCCCCGGTGACTACACATACATTGTTGGGGCATATTGCACCAAAAGAGGGAGAACTAGTCAGGGCTGTTGGACACCTAATCCTAATGGGTTAGTGTGGAAGCCGAACAGACTAAGTAGTCCAAGGGACCTTGGGATGTGAATCCCAACGGTCACCATAGTGTACTATAAATGTACATCTATTGTTAATAAAAAAGAAATGCATGATTTATCTTTCCTATTGTTTTCGCTCACCATGTGTATTTAACATGGTATCAGAGCCATGATGTGTGGCCTGTTTTCCCTGAGAAACTGATCTGAGTTGCCTTGAATAGTGCTGGCCTAGTCTTCATTACCTGACCATTTATTTTATTAGCTGACCGCATCAAATCTGCAACTAGGCATTGTATTCCTACCTGCAGCCTATCAAAGTCTGCGCACTGGTATAACAGCGCTGCGAGTTACCATTATTCCCTGACAAAACTATGAATTTAGACTGTTGGGCCTCCATACGCTACCCTCTTCACGCTGCTAGATTCCCTTGTAACTCCTGCCTGCCTTCTGTGCCACATCTGATGCTGAGTGAAACGCCTGCAGGCTGTCTACGCTGCTGGGTGATCCGCTACTGAGAAAAACGCCTGCCTGCCTACGCTGAAGCTGCATACCTATTTCTGAAAAAAAAAAAACGCCTGCCTGCCTGCCTGAAGCCTGAGCAAGCGGAAGCGTTGTATCGGCGCGGAAGCGTTGTACGCTCCATTCAGTTTGGCTTGGTGAGATCCTTTCAACTCTTTTTCTGTAAACAACTAGATATGTAAATTTGCGCGGAGACTGTCGTGCTACTGGTTTGATTCGTGTTTGGTATGACCATTGGGAGGAAAATGTTTGTGTTTTTAAAATAAACAAGTAAACAACATTGCGTTAGCACATGTATATATACAGAGACTTGCAACGCAGTTGAAGCATTTTAGGATGCTACGGAATCTTCATTATGTGTACACGCGTGGATAAAAGAGGAAGTGAAAGAAAGAGCCATGGGCGGCCATGAATTTTAGTACGATTTAAAAAAAAAGGGAAGGGTATCATCAATTCCTGTTAATTCTTTTGTGCACTACGGCCTACATAAAGCTGGTCAGCATACCAGACATCCTGGATTAATAATTCCCATGATTGGTAACAATATATTTAAAAAAAAATGCTTACTCACTTGACTTCTGGAAGTCATAATAATCATTACAGATATAGAAATGGTAGCAGGATGTTACCAATTATTTAAGCGTCTGATTAAGCAATCTGGTAGGGGATGCTTCCGGGTATATGTTTTATTCTCAATTGCCTTGGGGCTTGATCCTTCATTTGATAAGACAGAATTATCCCGAGGACTTGAATCCTTCATAAGGCCTTCTTCCATGTCTGCACTGTTTGGATTAGGTGAGTTACCGCCTTCTGAGTGCAGGCCTACATAAAGCGGTGATTGTAATGCAGTTTTGAATACGCTGTTTTGAATACAAAGATGCCTCTTCCAGCCTTTCGAGCTCGCTCATATTAGGGGAAATTAGCGCCATATACAGAAACGGATTGGCTTTCCCTCCACATCCGAAGCGCTTAACCCTATGCTGCTTCACCAACATTTTGAGAGCCTTGCTCATGTCGGGATTGTCACCGAAGGTTTCTCGGATGCTCCTCTCCGAGCCGGTGGTCTGGTCTAGAAGAAACTTCTGGATGAGTTTACGATCAGTGTCCGGACCGACGGCCGCGGCAAGTTCAAGTTTATGAAATTTTCCTCCAGGTACCGGGCAAGCATTTTGACTGAGTTACATAGATTAAGGTGGAACAAAACTGTTGGACATGCACCAAGTACTGTGGTTGTAGCTGAATTCTCAGTACTACATCTTCGTCGAAGGACTTCTGACTGGATGCGCGATCGCAGGGTTTGATCTCTGGTCTTCTTCTTCTTCTTCGGCTTCGGCTTTTTTGTGAAGAAGATCATCGTTCAGCAGTCTCTTGTGAAGTCTGTCATTCCAAATCTCCACCTACCACCCTTCAGAACTAAATCTTGTAGTAGAAGAACGTCAACAGAGAAGAACCTTGTATTGATTCGAATTGTGGTTTTGTCAAAGGCGGTGCGCTGCCTCCATAAATCAATACACTGTTCACCATAGGTTTAATACAATGCCTGGTTGGTAATGTGAGATAGCATGGTTATGAAATTAAGTGAAGCTACGCACTGAACATTGTGGAGAACTCATCGTATATTGTGTTGAATTGCTTATAAAAGCGTTGATAAGTTGTGCTGTTCGTTTAATTTGAATACTCTGTTGTCATGATTTTAAAAGGGTTGATTTGTGTATTCATAAATCAGCTAAGGGCTGTTCCCTTGCATTGATTATAAGAAGGCCGAGCGGAGTTGTATGAGTTACAAACCAGTGAAACGCTGTGCGCCACTGTTTATACACTGTCATAACATTCACCTGTTTGTGTTGTAAGCTCACTGTGTGTCAATTATATATATATATATATATATATATATTAATATATATATATATATATATTATATATATAATATATATATATATATATATATATATATATATATCTATATATATATGTTGTTCCTTCATGAAACAGGGAGTAGACATTAAAATTGCAGCAGCAGAATTATTAGTTATTTTTGACAGAAATTATTAAGTTTCCACTATTGATCAACACTTTTACAACATCTGCCATTTTATTATTCAAGTCCAAGGGGATGATAAAGTTCTTGTTTCTATCTGCAACGGTACTGCGGACAGACTTTCAGATTTGATATTTTTGAAAAGGCTTCTCTGAGTAGTATAATATTGATGCTCTTCTTCTAAGTTACCACAAGTTCATTAAAGCATTGTTTTGAAATGGATCGAATGGATGATGTATTAGAGTTATTGAATACCCTAATACATTCCAGTATTGATGGGATGGTAAAAGTTAGCAAGGATTCTCTCTCTAATATTCAAACCTGTTTGCAAAATGCACGAGAAAAGATCGATTTTTTGCAGCTTGAATCACAGCTACAGCAAAAAGAGCTACATCAAAATAGACACCATTCTGAACCTGTTTTTGTTCAGAACATTGGTACAACCACCCATCAGTAGCAAGTCAATAATGTTCATTCAAATAAAGCAGCAGTTGTACATGCAGATGCAGAAACTCAGTCTGCATTTCCCAAGCCCATCATCAGACCTTGGGAACAACTTGTCCACAACAAGCACAGAACTGGTCTTGGATATTACAAGGACTTGTCCTTTCATATTCCAGACTATGCCAAACCCATTCAGTTTCAGAGTGCTGGATTCATTCATGACAGTTCAGCTGCTCTTCATGACAGTTCAGCTCCAGCTGTTCTAGACTCTGCTCCTCTTCCACAGCAGCAACAACAACAACAGATCGTGAAATGCCAACACTGTGATTGAGTTGGCCATCTGAAAGATCACTGTTTTGATCTTCATCCATGTAAGCACTGTCATAAAACCACCCGTTCTTCACACAGATGCTTCAGCAACAAACATCCTGCAAGAACAAAGATCCATCTTGGATGGATCGCTTCTTGGCAATGGGCATCAACAGCCAAGAAGATATTCCAAACACATGTTAGAACTTGTTCCAGAATATTGAACAGTCTTGCAGTTGAGTTTTCTCCATCATCTCACCTTGTATCTGACAGGGGGGGAAATGATGGTCATCTACAAGCTCAAAGCCACATCAAGCGAGCTTGAGCCACAACCTGCCACACCAGTTTCAGAGTTGTAGCCAGAGACACAGATGTCCGTGAACATGCCTTCAGTAGGAAATCTGGAACACTTCCTCTAGCAGAAGACTCCAGCTTCTTGCCAGCTTTGGAAGAGTTCCAGGAATTGCATAGGCATTCCAGAGTTGTTGGTCATCCTTAAACCATCAGAGGTTGAGACTTCCCTTTTCAGGTTGAAGTTTTACCTTTTATGCGGGGTGAGACCTCCCTTTTATGGTTGAAGGTTTCCCTCTTTAAAACAATAGGATCACTTCTTCTAGCAGAAGACTTCAGCTTCTTGCCAGCTTTGGAAGAGTTCCGGGAACTGCACTAAGCGTTCCAGTGTTGGTGGCTATCCTTAAACCATCGCCCTTTTTTACCAGCATTTCATAGAGCACATTCAGCCTAGTGCTGCCATGCATTATTGCACATTTTGTATTACAACTCTTTTCTTGGACTCATACATAACCCTTCGGATTAAGG
>APFE030366026.1:7817-19186 GCA_000404065.3 Pinus taeda | reverse complement strand
GGTTAGTGTGGAAGCCGAACAGACTAAGTAGTCCAAGGGACCTTGGGATGTGAATCCCAACGGTCACCATATTGTACTATAAATGTACATCTATTGTTAATAAAAAAGCAATGCATGATTTATCTTTCCTATTGTTTTCGCTCACCATGTGTATTTAACAAGGGCAACTATCCCTGTTGACTTAGTGGGGCTTGACCCAAGTTTAGAAGTGATTTAGCCATGCAAATCTCGGTACTACTAGCCCTTTTGGCAACAATCCACAGAGCGCAAACTAAGGTCTCACCCGAAGTAGTATGGGAGGGTGCTAGAACTAGGTTTACTCACCCTGGGGATGTCTGGTATGAGGTGATTGGTACGTGGTCCAACCTTCATACTTACTACGCTACGCACACCAGCGGGCACCTCGCGCCCTATGATACTGTCTTTGCGCAGTTCTAGCCGTAGCACGACCCATGTTATTTACCCAAGTCTTCCTTAATTAGGCTTTGTTAGCTGATTACTTAGATTATTTTCACATATAAGCATTCATACAAGTATTTATCAATTACACACAGTAAATAAACATAGTAAAAGTAATGCATAACATCAAAATACGGATTCAAGAATAGATACACAGAGTAAACTTCTCTTTATTAACTTTCGATCCCAATTACATATCCGACTCTGCCCTGCGCACTCAGCTGCAGGGGTTCGCACACTCAGCTACGGACTCTACTAGGCCTCTGCGCACTCAGATGGAGAGCCTCTTCCTCCTACTATGACCTAGTACACTTCAGATCCAACTCTAACCTTGAACCATGCCTTCGCTATTCTCTTTATCATCGAATAACTTTACAACTTAGAGCCTCACTTTATTTATACAATCCCATGGTCCGCGGACCATAGGTAGGCTGAATTTACACTAATTTACAATACAATGCTTAGGGCAGACAACCCTTTGACTCAATTGTACACTTTGCACTCCACGCCTGCAATTCACGGAGTTCTACACCATCTTTGACCAAAACTTGGGCTTTGAGCCCCAAAACCTACTGCGGGGGATCCCATGCCCAACAGGCTCCCAACACAATCATCATGACTTGTCCTGAGTCACTCTACTGGTGTGGAAATCTTGGCACAGAGCCCCTCCAACTGTACCTGTGTTGCGCGAAGGTCCGCAACATATTGTTTTGTCGTCTACTGGATCTGCTCTACTCTTTCTACCGAATGCTCGCTGTTAGGGGAAAATCCCTATCTTAAGGCATGGATCACCTTCATTTGTGCAAGATTTCCTTCAATATCGACAGCGATGAGGAAGGCCTCATCAATCCAAGGCTGGATGCGTGCTTTAAGTATTTCATCTTTCTGTCGCGTGGCATCCACCTGTTCCTTCAACACCTTCGCTTGTTGTAGCTTCACTAGCTGCTAGGTTAGGACAACTGTCTGCGTCGTTCCGTGCACACTGTCATACTGCACTTGAAGCTCCCGCACCTCTGTTTCCAGGCGATATATGGTGGGGTCCTCCTATAAGGAAGTGTGGAATGTGAAGGATTCTTCCAACATAGTAGTACAAGTTTGCACTACCTCTCCTATGTCCTCCAGCCCTTTTTGGATAGCGCCAGTGCACTGTTCCCTAACTTTCAGGGGTGTGGATGACTGTGCCTTTAATCATAGTTCAACAATCTGAAGATTGAGGTCCAACTGTATCCTCGTTGCTTCCTCCTTTTCCTCACAGAATCCACTGGTCAATCTGTAAATTCACACTCTAACTGGTAGGTCTGTCACAATTTCTAGCTCTAGAGCGGGGCAACATGCTTCCTCTACCATTTGCTCTAGATGTTGATTCTGTGCCACTGCTTCCTCGCGTTGTAGACTAATCTTCTCGATGTTGATTTGTTTTTCACTGAGAATTTGTACTGCGGGTCCTTCCCTAGCGTGGAGTTCTACTGTTGCTCCGTCTTGTAGCTGGTATAATGTATCCCGCGGAAGGGCAGCCAAGTTTAGTCCAAGTCCCTTGATCTGGCCCACCGGGGCTCTGTCCTCTGTGCTTTCCACTGTCAGTGCTCCTTCTGGTAGCACGATGGTGTTAGCAATTTTGGCTCGTAGCAACTGCTCCATTGCCGATGTACCTGTGGCACCGTAGGCGGCTACCATTCCCTCCTATGGGGGCCGCACCTGAAGTTGTTGCAGTTGTGCCCTGAGGGCCCCTAGCACATTCTGCTGCTCCGTCATCGCTTCCTGAAGCGATTCCCTAGTGACCTCGTGAACTATGTCGCCGATGTCGTATAGGTCACTCTTTGTCAATGTAATAGGTTCACTATCCAGTTTGGAAGCCTTGGTCTTCTTCCGTGGGCCTGCTCATTCTATACCATGCGACCGTTTCAGTTGTGTGGATGTCATGCTTGGGTCCATGCCTTCTGCTGTGTCCTTTATTCCCACTCCCATGGTCAAGTCCAGGCCTCCTTCCTCCCGTGTTGTGGTGGCCCCTATTTCCTATGCAGTTGCATCTTTTTCGACGACCTTGGTTTGCTCTACGGCAGCCTTCGCTGCGTTGCAGACAGCCCTTACCTCCATGACTAACTACTTGTTGCACTTCTGCTGAGCCAACAACTTAGTGGTATCATTTTGTTTTTATACCGCTATCTTATTGTGCTCCACTAGATTCAAGGCGCGCCACTCAGGAGGCCATGAGTTGAGCACGGCGAAAATGGCATCATCAATCGCGACGAAAGGAATTTTGGTCCAATTCTACGTTGGATCCTTACGCGCCTTAATATACACATTGTGCATATCTGCCTTGAAGTCTGAAAAGCTCCACAGATTGTTGTACATTGTGGGGGATAGGTGTGGCATTTTGTTGATCCACATCCGGATGATGGCCTCCATGAGCACCGAGAAGATCTTGGTCTTGCAGATTCTCATGGCATCCTTCGTAGGCCAGAGTGATGCGTATTTTGCTTCCTCTGGCAAGTCTTGTTCAAGAGGAGGGAACTGATTGTCCTTAGGTAGTTCCCCGATCACCAATAAGATAGACAAGAGCAACCATGCGTAGTGGAAGGTCTTGCCCTGCTCCTGAGCTTCTTTTCAGTTGGTTAGGAATTCTTGATCCGAAATTGATCGAAGCCAAACAATAAGGTATTACAGACTCATGTGCATGGATGTGCCTATGTTACTTTATGCAACGGATCGATAAGATTGAAAAATACATAGACACTAAAGCAATTAGAGAAAACATAATAGGCAAAAACATATAAACACAACAGGTTTAATAAGGAGTTCACCCAATACTCCTGGGCTATGTCTCTCGGTCCAGCCTTCAGTGGTGGCCTCTCTATTATGTTTCCAAAGCAGAGTTTTTACAATAGTGAACTCACTTTGAGTCTCACTCAACAGATAGAAATAAACGAGACTATACTTGGAGTCCCCAAGTCTCTGGAGTACACAGACTCTCTTTACTGATTCTCGACCTCGTATGGGTCACAATGGTATGAGTCCAATCTGAGACTCAATACATGACAGACATTTACAGAGGAGTTCACTTGAACCTCTAAAGCCTTCTCTCGAGTACATAGACTCTCGGATTCTCTCTGTCTTTGTCTCGATGTTGCCTTTTGCTTCTGCAGGTCAACTCGATTTCTTCTCTCTATTCTCTGCTCTCAACTTTCTGCTTCTAACATACTTGTCTCTTTCTTTGTCAGTTCATGGCTTTAAAGCCAATCTACTTTCTAACTGTTAGTTTTCGCTTCTCAGCTTTCTGGTTCCCCTGTCTCTATCCATTTGAATTCCTCTATTCTACGTCATCATCACTGTATAATGCCTCACAGGGAGGTGGCCACCTATTTCGTAATGAACTGAGTGTCAGTTCTCTTGGACGTCTTTGAAACGACCGTTTTTACTGTTAACTCCAAGAATGCCCATGAACACGACCTTCTGTCAACGCATCGTCCACGTCGGACTTCAAATCTTATACAACTCTACCTGTTTACCTCATCGAATTCGGTCATCCATCAGATTGCGTCTCTGCCGTCGATCTGGAGCCTCCAGATCCTATGGTCATCATTCATATTGGGTGGGTAAGTAACATGATGTTTACCTGTCCGATGTGAGCAGTTTTCTCTCTCTTCTACCAGACACGTGGCACCCATTGTGCGGCATCAGGTGAGACTCGGTTGAAACTGCTTACCGCTCGAAGCCCTTTCGATATTCTACCTATTTTTGTAGGACCCCACCTCTGAGAAATCAGCGCTATATCCATTACATT
Source organism: Pinus taeda (assembly GCA_000404065.3). Classification (NCBI taxonomy): domain Eukaryota; kingdom Viridiplantae; phylum Streptophyta; class Pinopsida; order Pinales; family Pinaceae; genus Pinus; species Pinus taeda. The sequence goes on along the minus strand of APFE030366026.1, from coordinate 14,946 downwards.
TTATAACTTTTCGGGTTCGGGCACTCGAGGCTTTTCCTTCTTTGATGGGTTTTCCTAGCGATATAAGATTAAGGACTTGTCGGTAATCGCATATCAGAAACTGCCCCCATTTCTTGAAATGACCTCCTGTTCTCCTAATTTGTGACAGCGCGTGTTACCATAGGCTGATGGTCTGTGCGCTTGACGAGGGTCCTCGTTGCTCTGCGCTGATCACAAATTGCAATTGTTACGAGGATATCTCTGATAAGCTCAATCTTTATAAGACTTTGAAACTTTGGCATGCATTTTACAAAGTTCATGAAAACTTAGAGAGTGTTCTAGGATCCAATTCGGATCACGACGTTCCCACTGAAAAAGCTTTTGGACCACCAAAAGTTGGGTTTTAAGCATTAATCAAATGAGGGTACAAATTCCTCGCTTGCCCAATTTCTATCCATTTCGCACTGTTTGGTTTTGAACTTTTGAGTCCAATCCTGAGGTACTCAACATCCCCTCTATGTGTAGCTCTCACCTTCCTGTCCAGAACTGTATCTTCTTGCAATTCATTGAGATATTCAGGTAATAGATCATCAATAGAAGGCAACTGACTCTACTCTCCAGGATCTTCAATCAAGGAAGGTTCAAATAGTCTCAAGCTTTCTACATTAACTACTGAATAGATGTGCATGTAAGCTAGAAAATCAAGGCAAAAAGCATTCTCACCAATTTTCTCAAGTATCTTGAAAGGTCCATACCTTATTGGCTTCAACTTCTTACCTTCACCTTGCATTTTTTCCTTGCTAATATACATTCAGACTTGATCACCAACTTGGAAGCTATGCTTAATACGATGCTTGTCATGCCTTTCCTTGTACTTGGCTTGGCTCTTTTCCAGTTGTTCATGTACTGCCTAGTGAATCTCTTGGATTTGTTCAATGAACTTGGTTGCCTTGTCCACATCACTGTGTCCATTAACCGCTATATCTTTACCAAAGGCAAAATCCAAGGGAGACCTTGGTGTGAAACTAAAACAGGTCTCGAAAGGAGATCTCGATGTAGAAGAATGTTTAGCTCGGTTGTAAGCATGCTGCACATAACGTAAATGTTCATCCCAAAGCTTGGGATGCTTACTGCAATAACCTCTGAGCAACTGGATCAATGTCCCGTTGATCACTTCTGTTTGGCCATCTATTTGTGGATGAAAGGTTGTGCTCTTCTTCATAGTGTCCATCAATTCCCACAGACGCAACCAAAACTTCCCAACAAATCGAGAATCTCGATCAGATACAACAGAAGTGGGTAATCCAAAATGAACCCATACTTGTGGAAAGAACAACTTTGTCGTTTGTTCAATTGTAATCTGTTTGTTACAAGGTATTAAAATACACATTTTGCTGAACCTATCCACAACAACATATAAATAGTCATGACCTTTTCTAGATTTAGGCAGTCCCCCAACAAAGTCCATGGAAACACTTTCCCAAGGATGAGAAGGAACTGGTAGTGGAGTGTACAAGCCTAGTTTTCTATTGCTGGGCTTGCTTTTAGCCCACATAGTACACCCTCTTACATATCTATAAACTATCTAATTCATTTTTGGCAAATAACAAAATCTTTGCAATTGTGCAACTATTTTACTTACACCAAAGTGACCTGATATTAGAGAAGTGTGTGCTTCTCGAATTATCTTTACTCTTTCAGTTTGTGGAATGCATAACTTTCCACAATTATACAAGAGTTTGTCCTTAACATGATAATCCAATTCTTCTACTTGTTTGTCATGACTTAAAGTTGCATATACATCTTTAAAATCTATATCTTGAGCATATTGTTCAATGTTGCTTTCATGCAATACTAAATTAGGATTAAGTATAGTAGATGCATTTATGATTGGTCTAGACAACATATCTGCAACTTTATTGTGTATGCCCTTTTTATATCTGATGAAAAGATGAAACTGTTGTAGAAAAACTATCAACCTATAGTGTCTTGATTGTTGCAGCTTAGTTTGTGAGTGTAAATATTGAAGTGGTTGATGATCAGTATGTATAATTGTCTCTTTGCCCGTTAAATAATGTTTCCACTTTCTCACACTCTGTACTAATGCATACAATTCCTTATTATATGTGAGATAATTAACTACTGCAAAATTAAATGTCTCAGAATGATAACATATGGTTTTACCGTGTTGCATCAACACTAATCCCATGGCATAGTCACTGGCATCTGTTTCAATCTCAAATGGTCTTTGAAGATTGGGCAACGCTAGTACTAGTGCCATAATAATATTTTCTTTTAAGGTGTCAAAGGCTTTCTGTTGTTTTCTCCCCACTAAAACACCTTGTTCAATCTGGTTAAAGCATGTAAGGGAGCTGCAATCAAGGAAAAGTTAGCAATAAACTTTCTCCAATATTGTGCTGCTCCTACGAAGCTTTTAACTTTTGTAGCAGATTTGGGTTTAGGTCAGTTTACAATGACTACAACCTTAGAGGGATCTATCTTCAATTCACCACCCCCTATAATATGACCCAGATAATTCAAAGATGTTTTTCCAAATTCACATTTTGAGAGCTTAACATAGAGATTCTCTCTTTTCAAAACATCTAGAGTCTGCTTGACATGCTTCAAATGTTCTTCCCATGTTTTTACTAAATATAAGAATGTCATCTAAATATACAATGACAAAATCATCAATAAAAGGCCTGAGTACATCATTCATTACTCTCATGAAAGTAGCTGGAGCATTAGTTAAGCCAAAAAGCATAACTAACCACTCATACAACCCCTGCTTTGTTTTTAAAGTAGTCTTCCATGCATCTTGCTTTGCAACTCTAACCTAATGGTAGCCACTATGCAAGTCCAGCTTGGAAAAGTAAACAACTTATTTTAACTAATCTAATAGATCATCGATGCGAGGAAGGGGATAACAATTTTTATCGTTATCTTATTCAGTGCTTGGTAATCAATGCACATTCTCCATGAGCCATATTTCTTTCTCACCAAGACAATTGGAGACCCACATGGTGATGTGCTAGGTCTTATGAACCCTTTCTCGAGCAACTCATGTACCTGCTTCTTGATTTTGTGCATTCTCTAAAGTGGACAACCTGTACATTCTGATGTTAGGCAATGGAGCATCTTGCTGCAAATTAATATCATGCACTATTTCCTTTTGGGGTGGCAAACTTTTAGGTTCTTGAAATAGTATATCATATTCTGAAACAACTTTTTCTAAATCATCTTGCCATTTAGCATTACAACCCTCAAATATACTAGTTTTATCAGGTTTCTTTTCCTTTACAACCATCAGTAAAAATTGTTTGCATGAATTTACCATTCTTTTCATCTGTCCCGACTTTATGAGAGTATAATTATTCTTGAGTTTATGAGCTCTTACAATATATTCAATTCCATCTTTAACGAGTTGATACTTGCTTTCAGCTCTATAGAGAATAGCTTTCCTATCATACAAGTAAGGACTTCCTAAACCAATTCCACACATATATCCAAAGGAACTATATCTAACTCAACCTCATCTACAAATGCTGACCCAAAAGAAAACCTAAGTTTACATTGTCTAGTCACTTGTAGCTTTGCTTTATCACATAACCAACCTAATGGATATGGTTTCTTGTGAGGAGTGGTTAGTAATCCTATCTTCTTTACAGTTGCCTCATAAATTAAATTTACTTGTGAGCCATTATTAAAAAAGTATCAATCTTTTGATGCTTGGAAATATCTCGAATATGAAAAAGCTCATTTCTTTTCCTCTCATTTTCTTCATTACCAGTAGATTGTGCAGAATTACTAGTAGATGCTTAAAAATTTTTACCTTTTATACCTGTGGCTGCGATTGTTGTTTCATCTCCTGAGTCTGGCCCCAAATCATTTTGAATAGCTGCAATAGTCTTCTTCTTTTTTCCATGATACTTCTTAGGCCTCAACTCTGGATGCAGAATCCAGTAGTGTTCATCATCATGCCCATCCTTCTTGCAATGAGTGCTTGAAGATTTGGTATTTTGTACAACATTTGTCTTCCTCTCTTTCCATTTACGATTTTTCTTTTTCTTGTTTTTTCTTGCAGTGGGTTTTGATGATCCCCCAACTTCTGGGTTCACATTCTTGCCTCTAGCCTCTAGATGTGTAGCTTGAATAGATACCTCATCTATGCTAGTGGGATTAAACATATGAATGGTGTGCTTTAAATAGTTGTGTAGACCACCTATATACTTCAGCAGAGTTTCAGGTGAGTCTAAAGAAATTCCTAGAATCAAAGCTTTTTTTCTAAATTCTTGAGTGTAGCCATGTACACTTTGCCCTTTTAATTGGCGAAGAGTTTGCCAGCTCATCATGCCTTGCTGCATATAAGCTAGTGGATAAAATTTATTTTTAATTGCAGAAATAAATTCAATCCTAACAGAAAGAATTTTACCATGCTTCTTCATGTCAGCTTATGTCCTTCCTTCCCACCATACCAAGGCAGTGCCTCCAAGGCATAGGCTGGCCAGCTAAATCTTAATTTTTTTCTGAATCAATGGCCTACACCCTGTGTTACACTGAAATTTGTTACACTGAAATTTGTCACCATGGATATCTACAGTTAATATGGCTCCATCAATAGTCATATTGTCCTCCTTGTCAAGCCTCAAACCTTTGCTCTTCATGTCAAACTTCAAAAAGAGAGAAAGTCACTTAAAAACATGTTTATCTCTGGGTACGCAGGTTCTCTCTACCTTGCCTGCGTGTACGCACTCCAAACACACTGTACCTACGTAATTGTATGCTCTGTAAGCCAAAGGTTGGGTGCGTACCCCTGTAAAGGTCAAAAGGCGCGAGTTTCTTCTTTAAAAAGTTACTTGTGGTCACTTCTAGAGCCTTCTAGAAGAGTGTTTGACGTGTATTGAGCGCCTCCAGATGGTTCATGCATCCCTATGATGGAGGAACTTATCCCATCAAGAGAGGAGCTACCCCATCCAAAAGAGGGAGTATCCCATTGATGTTGGAACTGAATAACTTCCTCTAGAACACTATAAATACAGGCATTGGGCCAAAGGAGGGGAGGATGAAAGCTGAACATTCCAAAGGGTAAATGCTGCTGGAATTAGGACTTCCATTGTTAACTTGTGAGGAGAGATTACCATCCTTTCTTGTTGCCATATTGGAAGTGGGTGAGCTTGTCAAAGTAGAGGAAATCTCTTGTTGGACCCTGGGAGGAGCTTGCACAACACCAAGGCTCAGGTTGTAATGGTTCCTTTTTTGTTTCCTTAATACAAATAAGTCCATTCTTCTCAATGATTTGTTGTTAATGAATTATTTCATGTACTCCTTGGTCTATGTGATGAATATGCTTTGTTTTATGAAATATTCAGGTGTTATGTAATCGTTTGCTTTGTTAGTGTATGCAGGTCTTAAAGTGAAGGAGGAGCTCATCTGGATCAGCAAGGCTGGACTGGTACAACAAGCGTTGGACCTAAGGTAAGATCAGAAAACACTTGGTTTCTCATAGAATAATATATGTTTAGAGAAGGATTGCTCTTGTTTGGTTTGTTTGTCACTAGAGAGTCTTAGACTCCTAGGGAGGTTAGGTTTGTCCGCAAAAATAACTCTTTCCGCATGACAAATTAGCGACTCTGCTGGGGAATCCATTGATGTGATTGATTTTTCCTTTAAGCATTACTTTGATCTGAAAAGAGTCTTGTTTCTTTTGCTTTTTGGTTGCTTGACTGTGTTTTTGGGTGGCTTAGCTTAGGGTCGAGTTAGAACTTAGGTTTTCTTTGTTTTACAGAAGTACGCACCCTCTGAGTTGGACACAGTGCGTACTTGTGCGCACTGTATCTGTGTACACAGAGCGTGCACGCACCTGGTTAAACAGGCTGCATGCGTACCATGTTAAAACTAAGAAAATTTCCCTTTTTTATCAGTTTTTTCTTTTGAATTTTGTTTTTCTTAGTCTTTACTGCCCAGATCCACTGGTTGACTGTCAAAAATCTTCACCTATACTTTTTCCATTAGTGTCGAAAGTTTTAGTGAAATTACTTGAGATTTTAGCCTTAGGGTTTGGTTTTTATATTGGTCCTGTAGTGACTTTGGGTTTAGAAGTCGCAAAGCCTTAGATATCTCTGGTTTTGTCAGTCTTCTTAGGAGTCGGACCCGTCACAAACTCTACCCTCGTGAGCGACCTACCTTTGTGTTGCCTCTTTGCAAAATTTCAATAAGCTTGTTCATTTAAAGTTGTGAATTTCATTTTAAAAAAGAACAAAAAGAGATTGAGTTTTTGTTTTGATTAGTTTGTGATTCTGCATAAACTAGTCCTTGGATTAATCATTCCCAAGTAAAACGTCCCAGAATCATCCTAGTAAGCTTTTGCTTCTTAGATAGATTTGTTAAGTGTAAGGATAGACGTATTTCCTTTGATTTGCTTTTGAGTGATTTTTCATAGATTCTCATAGATCTTGAAATTGCTTTGATTAGATTAGTTTTACATGTTTTTATAGGAAAATATCAACGATCTCCTTTGCGATATTTGCTTTAGAGTAACATTTGATATCTTTGAAAGAGAAAGGAATTTTTTCGTGAAGTAGAGAATGGTCATGTTTTGTGTGCTTTGAAAGATAAAGAGAATTGTTTCTTTGATTGTCTTTTGAGAAAGTTGTTGTTATTGAAAAGATTGCATTCTCTCAACTCTCTTAATTAGAACATTCATTGACAAGAGAAAATTATCAAATCATCTTGGGTGCATCTTTTAGAGAATTGGAGTCGAGTCTATACACCATCAAGTTTCATCTCCATCACCTTTGTCTTTAAAAACAACCATTAAAATCAACGCTTAAAGTAAAATTAACGTAGAAATTTTTATTTTCTAGGGCTCTGAAGCACCAACATAGATCACGCTAGTGTCTTGGAGTAGGTGAGTAGTTAACTCTCCAAGACTATTAAACCAAACAAGTAGCTTATCTTGTGATAGAATAAATCCAGCTGTTACATTTGTATTCTGGGAAAGCTCCTCTTAAAGGAGAAGCATGAGCTCGTGCTCGAACCAGTGAAGGAATCAATCCTCCCTCGTTGGGAACGACGCCAGACACACACGTATTACAAACGGTAAACCTCAAATTGAGGAGCCAGGGGATCACTTATCGGTAAACCTTGGATT
>APFE030366024.1:26534-51498 GCA_000404065.3 Pinus taeda | reverse complement strand
GGCTATGGGAGCACGCATTTTATGTCAAAGGGAGAATGTAAAGAAGGATTATGGGTTATAAGCAGCCAAGGATCATCCCCCTACCTTGTGTTGTTGCCACCCCCAACCTTTCAAAGTTCAAAACAACTGTCTTCCAATCAACGGAAAGGCCACCACCACCGCCTTCCAAATCACTGAAGATTTATTGTAGGATTTATTTGGAGATCTTATACAATCCTCAACAGACAGAGGATGTATGTACTTCCAACTCACCACCTTTCTCAATAAGCCCTTCCCTTCTATAATTCTCTAGACATATTTCGCAGCCAGGGCTCTTTCCAAGCAATGGAGATTTTAAATGTCCCATGCTCACAGCTCTTTAGGAACAATAGTTTTTTTCCATGAGACCCGAGGAATATTCTTTTTTCTGTTTGTCCCCAGCCCATAGGAATCTGAAACTAAGTCTTCTTACCTATTCCAGGACCTGTTTGGGAATAAAGGAAAAAAACACTCAGTACACAAGGATGGCTTCAAGTAGGGATTTCACCAGCACTAATGATCCGGATCTTGGGAGGAGAGACCCCCAAGATCTGAAAACTTGCAATGGATCTTGGGGGAAAGGCCCCCAAGATCTGAAAACTTAAAATTACCAGAAGAAAAACAGGAGAATGCCCAATAAACAAAACCATAAAGAAACTTTTTATTAAAACCCAAGTGAAAATAAACCAGCTAGGGCAATGGTAGCTTATCTCTGAGAAGAGATGTGGCAGCTACATGCCTCTAAACTATAAAGGCTACATTGTGGCAGACAATCTGTCCTTTTACAAAATGTGACTTGTTACTTATAGTATTTTTCTAGTTACAATACCATGGGTCAATTCCATAGGTGAATGAATACCATGGGTGGATTTTACAATACTACGGGCAGATGCCATTTACAATATCATGGGTCAATTCCATGTGTCAATGAATAATATGGGTGGATGAGTACCATAGATAACCAATACAAGGGGCCATTTTCCATTCGGATCACAGTCGATGCCAGGTCAACCATGCATATCATGCTCTAACAAGGGAAGTTAGTATTCCACCTATCATTTTGTATTCTTCCATCATCATCATCCCTGGTGTCAATCCATCAATCACATTGCTATGACCCTTGTGCCTTTATTGAGGAATCTCTATTGCCTCACCTCTGGTGAGCCCTCTTGTGTCGACTTCAACACATTTATTCCAAGAGAGTGTTCTAGAGGGTGGTGTACATTGGTTCCAGATTTTATCATTGTTATGTGCCCTGAATCAAGTGAAGGGAATCATCATTTCCCTTTGACTTGGTTGTTTTTGACGTGCTCGACTCCAACTCATTATAGCATGATCGAGAATCATACACTTGATAGGCCAATGATCCAATAGACTATACTAGTATTTCTCGAGTGTGTGTTAGATGTTATAGGCCTCATGAAGGGGTGGCCCTTCAAGTAGCCCCTCACATGCCCGAATGTCAACAGATCATGATCCAGCCTTAGATGCAATTCCACAGATTTGATGGGTTCGGTTTCTGCTACTTGCAGCACCCACAACATGCATGTCTCATTCAGATGATCCATTCATATCTTTAGATCCCTTCCCTGTGCAGTATGGATTATTTGGTCGTGATTCTCCCTCACTATGTCATATTGAGGGGAATTATGTCTCATGTACTCATATCATCTTATGTTATTGTATTTATTCTTGGCCTCTATTTTCCAAGCACATTATGTATATGGGACTCATTTTATTATTGTATCACTTTCTAGCTCATTGATGCCAACACATCATGTAGCATGTAGCATGTACTTTCCCACATTGTTGGGTCACCATTATTATTCATACTCAATTATCACAGTGAGTATGAGTATGCCTCCCTTGCCTCATTTGAGATCATGCACTCCAAAATAAAAGGAGACTTATATCTGCTTAGTAGGTCTTGCCTGCTCCATTCCTCCATCCTTCCTTGCATTACTTCAACTCTCTCTCTCTCTCTGAGCCCCCTTTGGTGTCTCATGGAATTGTATCCTACAATGTATTTCGGTCATATGATTTTCTCCTGACTTTTGTATGTTGGGAGGCAATATGTTATCACCTAAAAAATGATCACCTAGCCATTTCTAACTATGTGGAACAAAATAAACCATGTAGGATTAATTTTACCATAGTAAAATAACTTTCACCAAAGGAAATGATTTAGTAAACCACTTTTATTAAAATTTTCTTATTAAAATTAGAAAACCCCATGAGAATAATTGAATAAATCATTATTTATTTAATTGTCTCTAGGATTACTTATTAAATCATTATTTGATAATTATTCCTTGTCACATTTGACTAAATCATCTTGGAATAATTAAATAAATCATTATTTATTTATTATTCCTTAATCCTATTTTCGGAACAATTGTTAGATAACTATTTAATAATTATTTCAATTTCACACATTTCTTAATCACTGTGAAGTAATTAACAAATCATTTTATTTATTAATTATTTCTAAATAAAGATATTTGACCATTTTGAATATCTTTTCCCTCTCCAAAAAATATAATAAAGTATTCCTAATAGTTAGATCTTGTTTGGTCAATATTATTTAAATATTTTCCTTTTTCGAGATCAACCCAATACTTTGCTATAAATAAGAGGGTTTTCCTTCAATTCTTCACCATGATCACTATCATCTTCACAATTATCATCTTATGTCATTTGATCTTCCACTTGAGTTCTATTTTGTTTTGGGTTTTCTGCATATTGAGAGAGAGAAACGGGTAATTGAAGCATAAGGACGTCAAAGGACCCATCCCATAGAAGGGGATTTACAGACCAATGTTGTAAATATTTTTCACCAAGTGTCATTAATAAAAATATTATTCATTTAAAAATCTTATTTTATTAGGTTATTGAATCAATTATTTCTTGTTTTTCTATATTTTAGATTGCACGTGATCTTTTTTCTGCATGGTTTTATTCTTTTTTCATTGTAGATATGAAGCTTAAACGGCCAGATCTTGTTGTTAGGGTCACTTTTCACTAGTGACTTAAGTGAAGTACTTTTGGTACAACTTTCCGAAATCTGTACACTAAAAATGGTGGAAAATATGTACATGAATGTACAAAAAAATATCGTAATGCCACTAGACATGACTAAACAACATGCACTTATACAATCTAAGGGAAAAATCAATAAAACTAGTGATCAAAGGGATCATCCCATAGAAAAATCATGGTTCAATGATGCCCAAGTCATTTGTGAGGAAATGGTTGGGATAGTTATGCTAGCCTCTTACTTAATGAATCTTATTCCCAAAACCAAGTACTCTTAGGTGCTAATTTTATTGGTTGTTTTATTATGTCAAGGGTATATGGATAAAACTTGAATGGTGTTTTTATACTCATGTTTCAAGGAAGACCATGCATGGAAATTCTCCTACGAATTTTGATCTTCAATGAAACCTAATTAGAGAAGGGTAAGATTTTTTAATTTTCAAATGAAATGATGACTACAATCCTCACGCACTCTCATTAAGCTATTAGACACACAATATAGATTAGAATCATAGCTTCAAACTAATAGAAAAAGAAATCAAATGAAATCATGCAAAAAATCCTACTCAAAACCAAATTGTAGCTAGCAATCAAACATACACTAATAGGAAAAAATCCAATCAAGAAGACATACTCACAAGCAACCAAAAAGAAGAGGGATAATAGGACAATGATGACAGAGGTATCTAGCCAGAAATTTCCTTGATGGGAATGAAACCCAAGAGAGTTCAAAACCCTAAAAATAGAGAAACAAATTCACTTATATAACAAAATATGTGTGTTTTACATGGTAAAAAGATAGAAAAAAATATGGATCCAAAGATAAACAAGTAGATCCCAATGGATGCATGCCTATACAAGAAATTACAAAGAATATAAAGATACCATAACTTTTATCAAAAAGAGTTCTCTCGTTGGTGCAGCCAACTTGGGGAACCTCTAGCGATCTATGCTCATGTCCTTACTCAATACCTACACACAACAACTAGTCACCAAACCCTATGCTTTGAAAAAAATGTTAGCACAACATATAACCACATTGATAATTAGCATGTAAATATAAGAGAATAAAATGAGAAAATGAGATATCATGGGAAAATCTATTTGTGTTTGTATTGTATCAAAGGTAGTGTGTAAATTGTCATGCACTTCCACAGTACTTGTCTATTGTCCTCCTCTCACTTGCAAATCATTTTTTTTTGGACCTATACTAATGGCTGATCATAGAGAGAACTATGAGAGAACACTCCAACAACACTTCATCATATGTTAATTTTTCCTCCATGATGATCTATGGGGAGCTTGCATTTATGGATATTCCTATGTAGTGATCACATTGAATGTAGACATCATTTTTACCATGTATGGTCATCTGATCATTATCCTCTTTAAGTGATCGATTTTGACTTATTCTAACCTCATCCATGCAATTTATCACTCTATTTCTTCATCGCAATGTAACTAGGGCATTGTTGGCTCTCTATTGCTTGTAGTCAGTGTACACATAATGTTTTTTGGCCTAGTGTCGCTTGGATATAACTGCATAGGAGCTTTGAAGGCACTAATTAGGGGTTTTGGAATATTTAAACAAATCAATTTTGGAATATAGACTTTGAATATGGTTTTCTCTTCTATTGGACCCAAGGCAGTGGTTTTTTGAGCTATCGTAATCATTCTTGGGAAGAAGCTGAAAGCAAAAAAAATTGGGAAAAGTAGACTTGATGAAGGAAGAAATAGTAGGTAGACCTGATGAAGGCAAAAGTAACTAAAATACCCATTGAGGATACAAGTAGTAAGAAAAGTTGGTGAAAACATCATCAAATAACAAACATTGTGAGGAAGTAAGAAAATTTAGTAAAGTAGGTTGGTGCATAATAAAATTTTGCAGCAATGAGGATTTGTGTCTCCTATAGGTTAATGGCTACAAAGTAGCAGAGGGGATTAGTGTCTCATATAGATTGGTTCCTACAAAGAAGGAGAGGAGATTGGTGTCTCTTGTAGGTTGTTGCTTACAAAGAAAAAGAGGGGATTGATGTCTCATGTAAGGAGTATAGGGGATTAGCATATCTTGTAGGTTGGTTGCAATAAAGCAACAAAGGGAATTGATGTCTCCTATAGGTTTGTACCTATAAAGTAGTAGAGGAGATTGGCATCTATTGTGGATTGATGCCTACAAAGTAGTAGATGGGATTGGTGTCTCCTGTAAGTTGGTTCCTACATAGCAGGAGAGGGGAATGATGTCTCCTGTAGGTGCTTACAAATTGATGTGATATTAGGTTGGTTCCTACAAGATCTTTAATATAAATAAGTTGTGTGGTTTTCTCCATGTTGGCAGTGTTGGACCCACCAACATGTCACGGGATCTCCATGGTAAGAAGTCCCAACGAGATCTCAAAACATTTGGAGCAGGAGTCCCAACAGTGGGTAGTAAAGTAGTGCCTTGACCACGATAGTGCGCAGAGGTAAGTATGATAACTTTGTCAGAAGCAAGTGTTTGACCTTGCAGCAAATCAAGTGAGATGCATAGGGGTCCTAACACGTAGATGGGAAAAGGAAGTGTCTCCCTTATAAGCCTATAATAGTACGCAACCTCAAAGGAACACACGAGCAAAATGACATCACAAGATGGAAGCAGAATAGTCCACAAACCAAAGTGACAGGTTAATACAAAAACATGTCTTCAACAAGATTCAAACAATTGCATAAAAAATAGTTCATACACGAATGCATAAATTAAATAACATGCATTGCTAAAGCAACCAGAATATTCCAACTACAATAAGAACATATGCATGAAAATGTTTTGTCTCAGTTATATTATTAAGTCAAAGTTCCATCCATACATACACCATTGATAGCCACTAGCCCCAATAGTGGAACATTACAATCAACACTGCCTGCTCCTCCTAAGAAATGTACTCCATATATGTTGTGGAGAAGCCAAGGCTCATCAAAATACTCTCCAAGCCTTCTCTAAGCAATGCCTAGCCAAAATTTTGGCTCCTAAAAGCATGTTCTATGAGTTGTGAGGTTCTATTTATAACAAAGGGTGGGGTGACCCTTGAAATTCCCATTTGTGACTCTTTGACTATCCTCATGACTCTTCAACTTCTTACAAATAACTCTTTACATTACATAATGAATATTCACATTCCCCTCATGACACTTAGAATTTCACTTACAACATATTTACAAATAATATGAATTTTCCACATGTACTCATGTGAGACAAAATATATAGGCTAATGTTACACAGTAATTTGTCATTGTCCTCATCTCAGTCCCTCTGTTGTGTCATATATCAAATATACATGTCCATATCTTCCCACTTATGCAAAAATATTAAACAGTGCTCTTTGATGCTGAAGAACTAACCCTTTTTCCTATGTTTTTGCATCGTCGCGAGTAAACCATTAAAATCTGAGATGATTCCCTATCATGAACTGTATTGTTGCGACGTCGTCACAGATGTACACCTATTTCCTGCAACGGTCAAATTTTAGGGCTAGGTGCAAGTCTTCCAAATTCTTGTTGCGATGATTGGTCCAAATGCATTGCTCCCTTGCAATTTCGTTGCTAATACCTAGTTCGTGACCTGTGACGATCCAGATTAGGTGAATTAGTTCAAACAGTCAGCCTTCTAGATGTTTCTAGAACTAGTTGTTGGGTCAGTTTGGGTCTCCTTTCCTCCTCTTGGATGGTGGTTCTGCCTTTTGTGCAACCTCCCCTAAGGATAAGCTCCCTCTCCCTCATTTCATGGAGACTCCTTCTCCTATAAAATCACTCACCATTGCTATGATTTGCTAGTTCTTTAGTTGGGGTAGTGCTAGTTAGTTCTTTTGAGTTTGCTTTGAAACTAAGTAGATAGCTTTGGTGTGAGTGTGACAACTGTGGGATTGCTAATAGTTTGGTAAGAGGTTGTGGAATGCCTTAACCTTGTATTAGAGCTTATGAGTGAGAGAGAGATATCGTCTATTTGGGACACCCATTCTTGAGAGTGAATGCTTGAAGAAACATACTGGCTAGACCCTCCGAGAAGGCTTGCAACATCAAGACTTGGTTGTAAGCTTTGCTTTTGATTCATTTCAATACAATCAATGATGATTTCCTATATCTTGTGTACAATTTACTTGATAGATTATGATTTCTTGAATTTATAAGTAAATAGATCATTGCTGTTCTTGGTTACGTGCTCTGTTGTTTTCTTTTGGTGTTTCAGGTTGATTGCTCATTAATTAGAAAGAAATGGAAGCTGGAGTAGTGCAACGAAAACTTCATCAACCACTGGTTTGAGGTAAGACTCCAACAATTACTATTTAAGGGAATCGATTGTTGTTTTGTCTTTGTTGTGACTAGACCCACTCTAGGGATAGAGGGGTTGCCTCTGTTCGTAGAGGGAACACTTTCCTTTATCATAAGTTGGCAACTCCACTGGGGATTCCTTTGTATGTTTTCTTCTTATTCACCCTTGATCTATTTTTGTTTCAATGTCTCTTGAATTTTGGGGTTAAACCATCAGTTTTTTGGGTTACCTGGGTCAATCTGGGAATCCCCCTTACTACTTGGAAAGATTATCTAGTGTCATTTAGGTGATTTTACTTTGTCTTTTGCTTAAGTAAGATCGTCGTTGAAGATAACCTAACAGTTGCGACGACATTGTTGATGTTCTAGCTTTGTACCCGCGACTATTTGGCTTTGGTCTCAGGTTTCTAGCTTAATTCCAGTGACGATTCCTGAAATCAGACCATCTCTAAAAATGGGTGTACTTTAGCGACTAGTCTCTAGTTGACAGTGTAACACCTGTGACGACGTCTCTAGTTGACAGTGTAACACCTGTGACAACATCTCTAGTTGACAATGTAACACCTGCAATGACAGCTCTAATTGTCAGTGTAACACCTGCGACGATTCTTGTAAAGTTGTTTTTACAACTTTACCTCCTGAATCCACCAGTCTTGTTTATCCCCTGTTGTTTCCTCTCTCCCATCAACTTGTTTGGATTTTTTATGGTTAAGGTACTGTCTTTTTTGTTTCATTGAGTGAGTCTTGTTCTTTTAGACCTTGTGACCTACCTCTTTAGAGGTTTCATCGAGAAACTATTTTCTTGGGTTACTTGTCTATCCAAGGTTCATCCACGATCGTGTTATTGATTTGCTTGAGGCTTTTTCGTTGCTTGTTTTCTTGCTGGTTGATTTTTAGTGTCGATTATTGAACCAATTTTTGATATTGATTCGATTTATTCACTACCAAGCATAGATCACAATTGTTTGGATCGATCAGTTCACACTTGCTTGTTTGTCTCTGTAAGTTCAAAAAAAAAAAAAAATCAAAGGATTGCATTCATTTAGTATATGAAAGTGAAGGTATATTTTCATTTCAAATTTTCATGCTTGAGAAATTGGAAAGCGAACTTTAAATCTATCATTAGTAGTATCGATGCACTGTAGGATTGGCGTGTTAATGCATTTTGTTTCTTGATGCTTACATTTGCTTGTCTTGATCTTGTCCTGGTTTGGGGAATGAACTTTTTATCTTTCCTTACGTAGGTGTTCATTGGAATGAAAGATGCTTTACTCATTCTAGTTGCATCCTAGGGTTTTTGATATACATATGGTAAGGCCTGAAATCTGAAACCTAATTGAATATCAACTCTAAAATTAACCGAATGAACTTAACAATGCATTAGAACTTAACACACATTATTTAGAGGTCTAGGCTAGAGACGTGCTCCAGCGTCATTAAACCTAGTCACTATTGCTTTCGCTTAAGGTTGGGTGATTCCTCCTTCTATGACTCAATAGTTGCCTAGTATGGACTTGTGCTCTGAGTACCATTGAGTATATATCAGGAGACCCCACTAGGTTATCATCCTACATCCATAGGAAGCCATGTCTACCACCTTGCGAACCGTAACGCAGCGAGCACAACATTCGGGAAGATTGACTATTGTACAGAAAGTCCTTGGTCATTTCTCTTCCATTTGATCACCAAGGTGTATATGTAGTTTTATGATTTGTCTGGTTAACCTTTTTCCTAGTTCTCTAGAGTAGTCACTTTCATTCATTTTCGACTCCTTAAAAGAAAAAGGTCCATCTGAGCACTTTTCCTTTTAGGCTCATTAAACCGCAAAAGAGATAGAGTCACCTTTTCGTCATTTTCTCAACTCTTGGAACATGAAAAGGTTCAGTTTTGTTCCTGTGTCATAAAATTTACTACCCGCGATATATTCCTGGTAACAGTTCAAGTTCTTGGTTACAGTGTAAGTGTTTGTCAGGCTCGTTCCCGATGGCAACCTTCCCTGAGTCTACCGGCCAAGGTCTTCCCCTAGATGGAACTCCTAGTCCTTTTCCTCTATCTGGAAATGTTGGTGCTCCATATATGGCAACATTGTCTTTGCCTGGATTAACCAACGGTTTGCCCGTGTGGTTGTTTTCAACCTCGGTGGTCCTAAGCATCATGACCCCTATTCTGCCATCTCCTTCATTTGAATCATGACACAATGATTCCAAGGTTGAGCCTTCACCTTCTTCCCCTGTTTCTTCATCCCCCTCTCCTCCTTCGCTTGGTGAAGGTTCCACATCCAGTAACCAGGTGGCTAAGAAGAAGGAGAGGAAGACAAAGAAGAAGAAGAAGTTGGATAAGCAAGAGGCCACCCATGCAGCTATTGCTCCAAGTACATCTCAGGTCCAGACACCTTTTGATCCTCCGTGGAAGGTTAAGTTTCCTTGTAAATTATGCAAGGGCAACCATCTTCTTCGTGATTGTGCTAGAATTCCCAGGATTTTAGAAGTATGGTCTCACGATCTGGCTCAACCCTCATCATCCTCTGAGGCTCATGACAATGCTACCCTATCAACTGGCTGCAGTAAGAATAAAGGGAAGATTCGATTACCATGTAGGCTATGTGAAAGAAACCATCCCCTTCACCTTTATCCACTCATGGATAAAGCTTCTATTGTTTTGAAAAGTTTTACAGCTTCTTTGCCTCCACTTCCAGTTGGTTATCAGAGGCTCTCTTCAAACCCTCTCCCGGTTGACAAAGAGATTAACTTAGATTCTTCTCTTGTCCACCCTTCTCTTCCCAAACCTAGTTGTGCTCATCCTGTTCCTGACCAACCATTGGTCGGAAAGAGTGTCGAATGTGATTCACCACCCGTGGTCCACTCCGTTCCCAAAGAACATCATGATTATACTACTCATGTTCTTCTCATCTCGTTAGATTCTCCTGAGTCCGAGAACGACCCTCCTATCCCATCTAGTTAAGAAGGTCCTTCTTTGGTTCCTGTAGAGCATGGGGACCATCATTTCCTTTGACTGGAGTCACTTGACTGCTTTCCGCCTTCCATCCTATGTGCCTTTCCAGAT
The DNA here is from genome assembly GCA_000404065.3 of Pinus taeda. Taxonomy (NCBI): domain Eukaryota; kingdom Viridiplantae; phylum Streptophyta; class Pinopsida; order Pinales; family Pinaceae; genus Pinus; species Pinus taeda. The sequence continues at coordinate 41,079 of APFE030366024.1, read as the reverse complement.
TACCATACATGCCTATGATAAGGTAGTACCTAGAACTATCTTGGATGAGGGTGCTTCGGTTAGCCTCATGCCTTTCACTACTTGGAAAGCCTTGGGCTCCCCATAGCTTGTGCCGGTCATGTAGAATCTATTGGCGTTTGACGGAGGAACCAGTCAACCTTTAGGTATCCTTTCGAAGTTCCCTATTACTTTGGGAGGCAAAACCATCTATATCGACATGATGGTTGTCCAAGGTGCTTTAGATTTTAGTCTTCTCCTTGGCCGTGATTATATTTATGCCATGGGGGCTCTTGTTTCTTCACTTTTCCATGTGGTTTGTTTTCCACATGATGGAAGAATTGTGACCATAGATCAATTGTCATTCTTTAGTCACTTGATGCCTCCTATACAACCATCATCCCCTATTGGCTCTTGCTCGCACATAGTGCCTTCCTCGCCACAGGTCAATTATGTGCCTACCCATTCCATCTCCGCATCTGTTTATGATCATGCAGATGGTCCCATACATCATGTACTGGGGGAATTGGAACCCGATCTGTCATTTGTGCCTCATGACATGTATTCCTCTCAGAGTGCATTTCTTCCCTTCCACGAAAACCTCTTGGGAGCCATGTTCTCGTATGGCCCATGAACAAGGAGTCTCGAGGATAGTTTGATCTTGTGTTAACCTCATTAAAAAATGAAACAAGGATCATGGAGCATAGTTCCTTTTCTTGTGTCAAGCTCGTTAAAAAATGAAACAATGAGTCTTGAGGATAGTTTGTCCCTATGTCAACCTCGTTAAAAAATGAAACAAGGGTTGTAGAGCATAGTTCCTTGTCTTGTGTCAAGCTCATTAAAGAAAGAAATAAGGAGTGTTGAGGAAAGTTATTGATCTTGTTTCAACCTCATTAAAAAATGAAACAGGTTTATGAGGATAGTTCTTTTACTGTGTCAACCTCATTAAAAAATGAAACAAGTCCCTTTCCAAATCGAGTCTTTGATTAAGATCTCGTAAAATCCAAGTCGAGTCTTTCCAAGATCTCAAAAGTGAACCTTCATTCCATCCATCTCAATGAATGCAATGAAGCTTGGGGGGCATGCACCTTGGTTTGTGTCATTATGCTGGGGGCATGTGAACTTATAACATGCATAGTTTTTCATTTCAAGCTTGTGTAAACAGGAAAGCGAATCCAAGTAGAGTTATCCATGGTTCAAGCTTGTGTAAAAAATCAACCCATACCTGATTTACACCTCGTGATTGTTGTTTTTATCCACTAAATTCTATTAGATGAGCCTTGGTTGTTTTGTTCCATCATCGCCATCTCTTTGGCTGATCATATGCTTTCATTAATTGTTTTTCCTTTCCTGAGGGACTGCAGCGATGAGTGGTTTTATTAGCCAGCCTCTTGACCATTACATGTTTTGAGTAGTTCCACCATTGCCAAAACCAGTTGCTACCCTTTATACCACTCGTTCCTCTAGGATGAGTCACCTTTAAGCTCTTTTTTGACTTGTAAAAGATGAAAATATTGCCGAGTATTTTTCCCTTTATGACTCGTTAAAGAGAATAAAAATGGTGGTCTCCTTTTAGCTTTTTTCTTACCGTTTAAACATGAAAAGGTCACCAGACTTTTATCATTTCAAGTTCGATATTGGTTGTGAAATGACATGTCTCTAATCACTTTTTTACTTTTTCAGATCAAGGTCACTAATTATGAAAAGTACTCCTTGATCGTAATGGTCAAGAGGTTCTCTCAAGTATTGTTTTTTACTTTTTCAGACTCACGGGACACAAATTTATGAAAAAGGACCCCCCTGGAGTTTTCTTTTCCATCTCTTTTTCAAACTCTCTAAACATGATAAAGACTCTGAGTTTTACCTATGTCAAACTCGTTAAACCCTGACGACATTGGCCTCGTCACCATGATGGGATTCGAGCTTCTCCTTCCTAGGGCTCGTTAAACTATTACTAGGTTGGATGTGTCCGAAGGTCAAAATTATATCACAAACATATGCTATCCCCTTCAAGATTGTTTTCAAAAATAACTAGGGTACTCGCCAGCAATGGTGGGGGAAAACTTGGAAGTCGTTATTAGTTACCTACGGCATCTAGTCACTCTTGAACATCGAAACTTTTGCTTCTCGTCGGGTTGGGATATCCTCACATCGTCATTGGCTTTCTTGGGTTTTGAGTTTCCATTTTGCGTCATTCTATTTGATCCATGTTGTCTCCATCAGACCTCCAATCCCTTGGTACCAAAATGCTACCACACTCCATAGTCGTGTCGCCAATATGTTCAAGAGTATAATCCTTTTGTAGTTCACACCCTTACCTCCTCCTTTGATGCTCTGTTTCACCATCTATCACTTGTTCCTTATCTTGTGTCGTTGATGGGGGAAACATTATGGCCCTCCTACGATGGATCACCTCCTATCGACACCATCTCATTATCCAGGAGATTGATCTAAAGATCCCCTTCGGTACCTTGCAGCTTGCATGCCTTGATGGCAAGTTCTTCATGCTTGACGATAGACTTTCATCATTGGTCTTCGATTGCATGATTCCACGAGTGTTCAACTTCAGCCCATTCTTCACACTTAGTGGATTATACTGGCCATACCTTGAGATCCATTGTCATTATTGGTGGTTTCTCTCATGCTTGTTAATGGTTTTCATTATTGACTGGTAATCAAGTGACTTTCTATCATGCTCAACTTCAGCACATTTGTTCGCATGCTAGAATTTGTACTAAGATCGGTTAGGGTTTCAAGACCCTGGACTAAGCTTACATATGTTCGGGTTGCATGGATTGGTTTGTGATTACATACATGATTCTTTGATTGGATGGCTACGACCATAGTTGAGTCTTCATGGATGGTTGTGACCATACCTTTGTCATTTGGTCTTATCAATTGGGTGGTTGTGTCTATACCATAAACCAAGTTTCATATGTCTTTTGGATGACTGCGCCCATGCCTAGACTAAATGCCTTTCACTATCATAGATATCAGTTGTACTTGCGCCTGCAAGTTCTTCAAGGTGGTGTTCCAGTTCGGTCATGGTTTCGTAAAGCATTTCACCCCTCCCACTCTCTCGAGCATCATGCTTTAGGGGGCATCTGTGACACAGTAATTTGTCACTATCCTCATTTCAGTCCCTCTATTGTGTCATATATCAAATACACATGTCCATATATTCCCACTTATGCAAAAATATTAAATAGTGCTCTCTGATGCTGAAGAACTGACCCTTTTTCCTAAGTTTTTGCATCGTCATGAGTAAAACATTAAAATCTGCGACGATTCCCTATCATGAACTGTATTGTTGCGATGCCATCATAGGTGTACACCCGTTTCCTGTGACAGTCCAATTTTACGGCTCGGCGCAAGTCTTCCAAATCCTTGTTGCAATGATTGGTCCAAACACATTTCTACTTTTCGATGTCGTCACTAATACCTAGTTCGTGACCTATGACGATCCAGATTAGGCGAATTAGTTCAAATAGTCAGCCTGTTGAATGTTTCTAGAACTGGTTGTTGGGTCAGTTTGGGTCGCCTTTCCTCCTCTGGGATGGTGGTTCCGCCTCTTGTGCAACCTCCCCTAAGTATAAGCTCCTTCTCCCTCATTTCATGGAGACTCCTTCTCCTAGAAAATCATTCACCATTGCTATGATCTGTTAGTTCTTTAGTTGGGGCAGTGCTGGTTAGTTCTTTTCAGTTTTCTTTGAAACTAAGTAGATAGCTTTGGTGTGAGTGTGACAACTATGGGCTTGCTAATAGTTTGGTAAGAGGTTATGGAATGCCTTAACCTTGTATTAGAGCTTGTGAGTGAGAGATAGATATCGTCTATTTGGGACACCCATTCTTGAGAGTGAATGCTTGAAGAAACATACTAGCTGGACCCTCCGAGAAGGCTTGCAACATCAAGACTTGGTTGTAAGCTTTTCTTTTGATTCATTTCAATACAATCAATGATGATTTCCTATATCTTGTGTAAAATTTACTTGATATATTATGATTTCTTGACTTTATAAGTAAATAGATCATTGTTGTTTTTGGTTACGTGCTTTGTTGTTTTCTTGTGGTGTTTCAGGTTGATTGCTCATTAAGGAGAAAGAAACAGAAGCTGGAGAAACGCAACAGAAACTTCATCAACCACCGGTTTGAGGTAAGCCTCCAACGATGACTATTTAAGGGAATCGATTGTTGCTTTTTCTTTTTTGTGACTAGGCCCACTCTAGGGCTAGAGGGGTTGCCTTTGTCCGTAGGGGGAACACTTTCCTCTATTACAGCTAGAGACAGCCTAACACGACACGAAATTATGACTCTAAAGTTTTGGGCAAGACCAACTCGGCAACCTCCACTTGATAATTCTCGGTCACGTATTGATGCCAATATTGGTACTATGCTATGATGTCCCAAAACTACTTGATGGTGTCTTCCTAATAGCGAACCCTTGCCTCTGTAGCTTTCAGATATATGGTCTTGGAACTTGTGTCCATATTTTCCCAAAGCATGTGCAGCATGGTGTAGACCATGACAGGACCATCTATGTACTTTACATATTTTCTGTCCTAAGCTCTAAGTCATCCCTGGTGTCCTCTCACCTTATCTGCTCCCTATACCTGTCAACCTCTAACCAAACTTGGTTCTTATGCTTAAATTTAGTGAGGGAACCTGCATTTGTTCACTCTCTTCCTCAGCTGCTATATTTTTTGGATCATCAACCTGTATTGGTATTGTTTTCTATGTTATTGCACCTTGTCTTTGTTCTTCTTTTTATTTATACTTCTTTTCTTGTTCTTTCCTTCTTGACTCTTGTTCTTCCTTCAGTTCTTGTTCTGCTTGTTACGATCTTAGTTCTGCCACCTGAAATCTCTGCTCTTCTCTCTTCCTATGCTCTATCATTTGTGTCCTCTTCTTCCTTTTTCTTCTACTATCAAAGTTGCTTCCATGAATATTGAATGCGCTTTCACTTTGCAACTTTGTTCTCCCTTTATTATGTCAGTAATTTCCTCTTTCCCTGATCTTGTACTGGATTGTTTCCTTATGCCATTGTTGTTGGTCTTGTTGCCATGTTAGTGTTGATTCCTTTTCTGTAAATGGTTGGGAATCTTCATATATTGGCAATTAAACTAACGCTTTCTCAACTACTTCCCCAGTACTGCTTTTAGCAATCATTCTTGAAACAACTCTCTTTGGTGCCAGGGTGCAATGCCTACTAGAGAGAAGTGCTTCACGAGTATGGTACCTGTGGGATAGAAAAGACACTCATGGCAAGTAAACATTAGCTCTTACAAATCTAACTTCACAGCATGATCAAGAAGCAACCAAGGCATCTAATGAGAGGAATTATGAAATTTTGACTGACAAGGGTGATTGACTGACTATGGGAACTGCACACTTCACAGTCCCAATAGTCAGTGTGGAATCCCAATAGTCTTATTTTCCTATTTATTTTATCCCTTTCTTACCAACAATACCATATCTTATTACTGTAACAACCCTTATTCACCTAAGTATGTCATTTTTCACTTCACTTTCTTAGTCCAATTCTTCTTATAATTTGACATTAGAACTACTTTCTTAGGCTACTTTTTATCATAAAACTAATGTATGGGTTATTTCATGTTTGATGTTATGCTAAATCTTGTTGTTACAGGATTATATTTCAGTTCCTTTACCGATTTGGATTATTTAAGGTTTTGGGAGTTTTTGTTGTTACACAAACAATTAATTAAGCACATATTGCATTTCCTAATCAGATTAGATCTAGGACCACGTCAAAGTCAAAAGAAACATTTCATCATTTGGAGATATTTATGGAGCATGTAGATCATTTGAAGATATTTATGGAGCATGTAGATCATTTGGTTGAAATATTTTGTAACCCTATCTGTAATTAAAGGAAATTGTTATACTTTTACCCCCCTTCCATGGAAATCATTGTGTAATTGTTAAGATATTGTTTTATTTCAACATTACATGAGAATTGATAGATTCTCATGATGATCTTCTCATTATAATAAATATATCTAAAAGAGAATATTGTTTTCCCGTAAGGGATAGAGCAAAGAATTGGAGTATAGGATTGGAAAGTGGAAACACCATAGCTCTATAATCCTGATACTTTTATTAATGAAATCTCAACTCTTTGGTTCAATAATTTACTCTCAGTAGTTTTTGTGTTTTTTAGTACACCAACCCCTACTAAGGAGGAAGGGCCCTCCTTCTTAGCAAGGACCATTGGTTAGTTAGAGTGGAATACATAATTGCATAAATATTTCTCAGTTATTTGATTATTGTTACTGTTGTTGTTACGGTAAGTTCTGTGTGTAATTTAATTAATTGCAATAAGCTTTGGATGGTGTGACAGCTTCTTAAGTCCTAGTCTAGTCCCTCAGTTTAGTGTGACAGTCAATTATTTTCTTTGTTGTTACAGTTTTGATTGCACTTAGTTTTATGTGTGCAGATTGAATTAGTGATGGTTTTCAAGAGTGTTGTGAGAGTGGTTGAATGAAATATTGCATAAATATTTCTCGATTATGTGATTTTTGTTACTACTATAGTTACAATTAATTTTATGTGCAATTTAATTAATTGCAATAAGCTTTGGATGGTGTGACATCTTAATTCCTGGATCATTCCCTCAGCTTACTGTGGTAGTGACTTATTTTCTTTGTTGTTACAGTTGGGATTGCACTTCCTTTTATGTGTGCATATTGAATGAGTGATGGTTTTCAGGAGTTCTATGAGAGTAGTTAAATGGGAGATTGCATAAATATTTCTGATTTATGTGATTATTGTTATTGTTTTTGTTATAGTTAATTGTTTGTGTAACTTAATTAATTGTGGTAAGCTGTGGATGGTGTGACAGCTTAAGCCCTGGGTTGGTATATCAATTTAATGTGGTAGTGAATTATTTGCTTTGTTGTTACAGTTTGGATTGCACGTCCTTTTATGTGTGCAGATTGAATGAGTGATGGTTTCTAGGAGTGCTATGAGAATGGTTGAATGATAGAGTATCTTATTCTACGGTATTTATTCGCATTGAATGTGTGTGGAGTGTGTAACGTCTTTGTTGATTGATGAGTGTGTGTGTGCAACAAATTTGGGTTGAGATTATTTTATACTAGCCATCATTTTCCTTAACATAGACTTTGCATGACATACTTGTAAAAATTAAAGCCTACTTGGATCGATAATTAAATGTAAGAGTGGGTCGAATAACATTAAAATGAAAACAATATAAAAATAACGAAGTTAACAAAGTTTCTTTTTCAAATCATTGTGAGATACAAGCATTAATATTTTATTAACTTTATGTCTTCGTGAACATATGTTGATACAAAATGAATGGAGGAAGCATTCAAGTAATCCTATTTTTTTCTACCAACAATTCATACCATATGTTGAACACTTTAATGATATTGCACTAGCTAATTTGTATTGACACAAATAATACTAAAGCATTTAAAAGTTTAGGCTATAAGAATAGTCATTTTTTAAACACTGATTACAAATAATTTTGAAAATTTTGAAGTCTTGGTGATTAACATCATTGTCTACAACAATTTCATCCAGTGCATCATTGTCAATGTCCATATGATATTCTAGATAGTTAATATTATCATCATCCTCATCTTGACTTGCATCATATTCATCATCATTGAAATTTGACTGTATGCCATCCATATTGTTACTAGGTGTATTTGAATCGTCATTTTCTATACCATTCATATTTTTGTCTTTTGTAACATCATGTAACTTTGTCTTAATGGTGTCTTCTTGTGCCTGAACATAACCATCTTCAACATCATCATGGATGTTCTTTAATCCCTCTCTCTCATTTTGTTTACCATCATTGTTTTTCTTAGTATCTGCTAATGCATCATCAAATACATGCCTTAATCTTGGATCATAATGTATGACAAATATCCATTTTAGGTCAAGAATATCTTCATAGAAAAGTACCTGCACATGAACAAGTACATACATATATTAGCCATATGTTATAGAAAAATTATTGATTAATAAAAGCATGTATATATTCACAATAAACAATGTTTTAATAGATTATTGATCACTATCACTTCTAATTCATTGAGTTAAAGAAATACCTTCTCACAATGAATTGGTAGAACATAAGGCTCCTTATCCTCCGGTAGGAAATTTGAGGAATCTATAGAAAACAATCCACTATGGGTATCATGTCTTCATGTCCTATCAAATGCTTCATACCATCTACACTTAAAAATAAAACATTTAAAAGAGAGGTAATCCAACTTAATAATTTTCTATTTTCCCAACATATTGTAGATTCCCTTCAATAATATTTTTATCTTTTGAGCTTGATCAACTAGATTGCTTGAAGTCAACCATGATGCCACAATTGAAGGAGTGTCTCTTTACATCTACACATTCTACACAATAATTTCGGCCATATAACCACATTGCTGGATATTTCCTTTTTTGTGAAAGACCATTTATTTCGGTTAAAACAAATATAATGATGAATATTAAAATAATTAATAGTGTCAAAATTGTAAGGAAACAACATTATGTAAAATTCCAACTGTACCTTTCTTTCAAATCCTATAGACATGTTGATTTCATCCTTTGTTATGTTTGAATTTATACCTCATCTTCTATTCGAATTTGAATTTGTTCAGTAACCCATTCTAGTGTGTAATCGTTGGCCTATTACCCTTGTAGATAAACAAGAAATGGGTTATTCCTTGGGTTCAATCTCTTAAATTTCCTCCTTTATTCTAGCACTTCTTCTCTCTTTTTATTATACAAATCAATCCATTCATTTATAAAGTCCATGTGGCATAGAATGAACTTATTGAGTATAGCACTTTCGCCTACACCTATTACATGTCAACATGCTTATTTCAAACTCCAAAGGCCATGTTGTCAATTTCACAAATAAATTACATAATAAATTAATGATCGTGTTGGGCATAGAATCCCCCCATAGCATGTTTTGGGGCTCAAAGCCCAAGTTTTGGTAAAATATATTGTAAAACTCCGCGAATTGCAATTGTGAAATGTGAGGTATAGGTTAAGTCATAGGGTTGTCTACCCTAAGTGTTGTAAGGTAATGTAATGTCATGTCGGCCTACCCATGGTCCGTGGACCATGGGATTGTATAAATAGAGTGAGGCTCTAAGTTGTAAAGAGAGAAACTAAGTAGCTAAGAAGTGAAGGAGTGAAGATAGACCATAGAGTAAGAGTCTAAGTGTATTGGGTCATAGTAGTAGGAAGAGGATCTACAGCTGAGTGCGCAGAGGCCTAGTAGAGTCCGCAGCTCAGTGCGCAGACCCCTGCAGTTGAGTGCGTAGGGAAGTGTCGAGTCTATAACCTTGAACGAAGAATAATAAAGAGAATTTTATTCCAAATTCGGTGCATCTTCTTGTGTATTTCATTCTTTAAATTTATATTGTTTTGTTTATCGCGCGCACTTATATGATTGTTGGATATATTGTTAGTTATCACTAGCCTTACACATATAAGTTAAGTAATCATGTAATAACAGGTTAAATAGAAAGGAACTTGGGTATAATATGGATTGTGCCTTAGTAGGGTTGCGCAAAGGCAACATCACAAGTTGCGAGGGGCTAATAGGTGTGCGTAGCGACATGCGGACAGGGTCCAACCGTGGACTACCAAAAGCTCATCAGACATCCCTAGGGTGTGAAAACCTGGTTCTAGCACCCTCCCATACTACTTCGGGTGAGACCTCAGTCCGTGCTCCATGGATTGTTGCCAAAAGGGCCAGTAGTACCAAGCTTTGCTTGGCTAAACCACCTCTGAACCTAGGTTAGGCACATACAAGCCAAAAAATGGTTATGTCCCGAGACTGGGTTCTACATAAGGGATGTCTGATGTCATGCCACTAGAATCCAACAAAGAAAGAAATTGAAGGGTGGTTGGACAAGAAGATTCACGAGTTCGCGACACAAGAAAATAGAAATCTGTGAGTAACTAAGGAATAGTAGTTGGAGCGCTACTTGTATATGGAAATACACGAAATTTTCTTTGCATCCTTTCCTTCTGAGCTGTATGAGTGGATCACAAAGCTAGCAAACATTCAGGGAAGGTGTAGGCTCAACAAACCAATCATGTGGACTCGGGAATTAGTGCACAGACTAGAAGCATCAAGAGATAAGATCACACAAGTTGTGGACCATTGCCTCGACTGAATTATAGGAGGATTTATCACTGAGTTCGTGGTAGACACGACTGTCAACTACAGTGAGGCGGAGTGATGTTTCCTCAAGGGACCATGAGGTAAGTATATTAAATATTTGAACACATGGGTTAAGATGTTATTGTGTGAAAAGCAGGTTATGCGAATAAATTAATGTTTGGGACTACGCGAAGTGGGAAGATCTACAAAAGTGGAAGTAGTGAAGAATTGGAAACCAATCCCTTAATTTCCCCCTCACGGAAAAGTGAGGAAGAGCTCATGAAAGTCCCTCCGAGAAGCGCGGTCAATCTGATAAGGTAGCGAATTATACACCTACCACCTCCACCTACACCACTACTCGTCTCACCCTCCTCACCTCCATCTCCACCCACCCCACCTCTGCCACCACCACAGTTCAGTATGGCGAGTGTGATCAAACTATTGGTATTTAGAGGAGCGGGGAATGAAGATCCGGACAAATTCTAGTTCATGGTAAGAGCAATATGGGAAGTACAAGGCATCGTGGATGAAAATATCAAGAAGGCTACACTAGTGAGTGCGTTGCAGGATCGCACATTAACATTGTACATCAAGCATTCTAATGACCATCCAAACATAGGAATTGTAGAAATCCATACCATGCTGAATGGGGAATTTAGCAGGCCAAAGTCAGAAACACAATCAATCATCGAGTTTAAGGAGATCGTGATGCTCCCCGGCAAGACCCCCTGGGATATGGACCAAAGACTGAAGGGCGTGATCTGTGAAGCCAACATGACATTGACAAATGGACAACACCGTGCATGGTTTGTAGCATCACTGATACCACACTTAAGGATGACACTATCACAACAAAAAATTTCCACCCAGGCCAAAGCTTTGGAGATGACGATGAGATTGCATGAGACCCCTATACAAGACCCTAGTATAGGAGTCCAACAAATCCATGCATAACTACAAAATCTATGTCTAGAAATGTAGAGTTTGAAACAGGATAGGACACCTCGGCCAGAGGCGCGTGAGGAGGTATGGTGCATAAAATGCAAAGGCCAGGGGCATGACAAGGACCACTGTCCAGTGTTCACAAATTACTTGACAGGAGGAGGGCCGATGCCATTAAGACCTGAAGCATAGGCAGGATCGAGCCCGACACTTGTATTATGGTGCACGATCTGTCAGATAGGAGGAAAACACACTACGGATAATTGTCATCTATTGCAGAAGTATACACAGACATCCCAACAATTGTTTTCTAACTTCTGCAGGTTGGTAGGCCATGATGAGGGCACCTCCAGAAGCTACGAACTAATGATGGATCAAACTCCTACCTATAGGGTGAAAACCGAAATGTGAGCCCTCGACCTGAATGCAAGAATGGCACTCACTGGATTTCAGGGGCGCGGTCGAGGTCGAGGTGGAATGGGACCAGGAAGGGGTCGCAAACAGTTAATTTTTTATAATTGTGGAGGGCCTATGCATTATGCCCGCAATTGTACAAACCTAACAAGGACATCATGTTTGTACTGTACTGAGTTTGATCATGAGGAAAAAGAATGCCCTACATTGATAGTGAGACTACACAAAAAAGGGGTACTTCAGCCCCCTCCGACTCAGAATCTACAAATGATGAGGTCTGAGCCACGCGAGGAAGACCCAAATGTAAACATGATGCTCAGGAGCGGTATGACCACTAGCAATGATAAAGGTAAGCAGTCAGACGAAAGTGCATGGTTTCTCAAGGCTCCTACAAAGGAACCCGAATTTGATTTAGAATGCACGAAGGAGACATTCATGGAAGCTAAGAAGAGCTTCACGGAGGTCTCCACTTTAGATGGTAAGGATCAACTAGAACCAGGGATGGATCCTTCAATGCTCATTACCTTTCTGGAGACATGCATGAAACTACTACGCCACAGCAACGTAGTAAAAGGACTACAGGAACTTATCAGCTAGGTGTGCGGAGTCAGGAGAACTACGTGTGGTCCAGAAACTTGGAAAGCATTCATTGCACACAGGAAGGGAAATGAGGTTGACTACGCAAATCGACGAATATGAAATGGATTAGGTAATCCTGGATCTCAGATCAGATGTGAATGTACTGCCAAAATAAACATGGGAATGCATGGGCAGACCCACGCTACAGTGGTCTCCTATTCAGTTACGAATGGCGAACTAACAAAAGATCTTGCCCATGGGAAGATTGTAAGGGGTGATAGTAGATATTGAAGGTGCGAGAACGCAGGAAAATTTTGAAGTGATAGAGATTTTCGATGACAGTAATCCCTATCCCACGCTACTAGGAATAGATTGGGCCGCTAATATGAATGGAATCATAAATCTAAAGAAGCGCAAAATGATCTTTGAAAAAAAGTCACTATGCATAGTAGTACCGCTAGATCTAGCCGAAGGAGTGCAATACTTTGAACCGGTCCACCACAATGATAATGATGACGATCTCGATTGTATTTACAAAATAACTACATGAGAAGAGGATTAGGTGAATCTGGCTGCAGATGGAAGGATTTCATTGGAGCACGAAAGCTCCTACACTTTGGATTCAAATGAAGAGATGGAGAGATGGCAGAATCAGTTGCACGAAGTAATAATGCTTAATTGCAATATGATGGTTAGATCACTACAGTGCATGAAAACAAAAGCAAGGGATCTGCTGACATATGATGGGTAACAATGGTGGATGAATTCTTGAGAAAATTTGAAAGTGCAGTACCAGAACAGGAGTGGTTCGATGCACTAAAGTGGGAACTACGTGCAATGCCTGCACAATGGTGGGGCATGCATCAAGGAAGTTTTGAGGACTGGCATGGATGCAGAAGGATGATGTGCCTACGCTTTGGAAAACCCCAGCTCAGAATGAGAGCCAAACAGTAGGGGCAGAACAACTTGCACGCACACCTTTCCCAATGGGTATGGACATATGTTGAACAGCCCACACAAGCGCACACCACTCCCAAAATAGAGAATCAGAACAAACCATAGAAGCAGGAAAGGCAACACGTGCTACCAATTATCCACGAAGAATATTCGATAGGGTGTGTGAAGTACTAAACAGGGTTCACCGGACGAGACACACTAATTGGGACCTGCCGTACCAGTAGTTCGATGGGCCTATCGGACCATGTGCAAAATCCTGACCACAGAAACAATTCCAAAGGTGTGTAACAGAGTAGAGACCATAATTTCTAAGGAGAATGCAAAGAGGAGTCCACCCATAAGAGCTCCCGCAGTTGTGACAATGCACGAAGACCAAGACAAAGAAATCACACAGCTACGTGACGTCGAACACATAAAGATTCAAGAAGCCATTCGGTGAGGGAACCTTAGACTTTGCGAACTTGAAAAAGAGAAGGTATGACTAAGGAAGAAAAGCTTTTTGATGGACACCAAGATCAAGAGGTTGGAAAATGAGATGAAGCAAGCATGTCTCGTCGATAAGCCAAGGATGACAAGACAATGTACAGATGATCATACCACTAGATCAGAAGATTGTCGCCGAGAATTTATGACTCTGTTGCCATGGCTACGACTGCACCTCACCAAATGCAGTAACCAGAGGAGCACACAACATATAGTAGAATGCACAGCACCGACTATCGCGAGGGAAATTGAGGAGTTTCTGTGGACTATACTGGAAGGCAATTTGAAGTCTTGCACAGATGGTGCGACCACTTGACTAGCCGTAGGGAGCATAGTCTCAGCACTCCAGGAAGTTGAAAGAGAGCATGAGACTATAAAAGAGTCTGTTTGGGAGCTACGCAATAAGGGAGGTGTGTGCATAATTAGGATATCACAAGGTTCGTGCTCACACACGGAGAGTTGCGCTGCCGCCCAAGTAGGCTAGGAAGTGACCATTGGTGTCACTATTCATGACGAGATGTCCGATTTAAGGCAAAAGGGAGCGAGCGGTGGGCATTTAAGACATGAATTAAGTGCAAGATTGGGACAATCTACCGCCAAGAAATCCTTGATGGCCCAAAATTGGGGGGAACAGTTGAGTTTGAATTCAAAAGGCACTATAAAACTGCCAGCGCTAACCACGAGACAACACTTGTCCACTTGAGATTTGAGCAATTGATCAAAGTACCGAGTGTTAAGCACCGAGTGTTATTCGATCCCCTAAGTTCATGAAAGACCACATACAGTTCAAACTAGATGACGACTACCAGAAGAGGTTTTGGCTTTACAGAAGGAACCATAGACGAGGCCACGTAGAACCCCATGGTACACGATGTTCCCTGTCATGCAAAATGAGTCAATCTTGCGGACAAGATAGACCTTCCTAGAATCTAATGAAGACCTAATGACAAACAAACCAACCAAACACTATCTTTCTCTAAATGCGCTTTATAA
>APFE030366023.1:7880-27983 GCA_000404065.3 Pinus taeda | reverse complement strand
CATGGGCTCGAGCAAGAGACTCTTGGCTCTCCAATGAATGTGTTCAAGGCATAAACTCTAATCCTCGGTGAGTTGTCTTCCTTCTTGGTAGTTGGGGGGCTTTCTCATAACCCTCATCTCGCTACCCTTTGCCTTGGAAAGAACCTTTGAACCTATGCATTAGACAAACTGCCTTTTCTCAGTGGAAATATGGCCTTGGAAACAACCTCTCACTGAACACCTTCCTACTTGCTTCCTACCCTCTTCATCTGAAAGAAGTAAGTTCAACATAGTAGGGTCAGTTCACCATCCGCATTCAAATAGCTCATTTTCCCTAGAACATGACCTCAATGAGCTTTTAGTGGTTAGCTTTGACTCAGTATGATTTATGTCAATATGATGTCCGCACGATGTCCATATTATGTGCACTTTCAGGTTTCCATATTCAGTTCATATTACCCATTATCCTTTCACATTAAAATACATATACACAGTGCCTATAGATAAACAACCCAATATGAATAACACTTTCACTTACTGAGAAGATAATAGCCATTGTTTTTGGTGAGGCCCAAAAAAGAAAGGATTAACTTATGATATTTTGGATAACTTTGGTTTAGGTGAGAACCACGTAAAAATAACCCACGTGTTTAGAAAACGCAGTCACCGAACAATCTGCAACAGATAGATTGATTTCCAATTTGGAGGGACGTGGGTAGATAAAATTAAAAGAAAAGAAAATAGATAAGCTTATATATAATTCATGATGTTAAGGCACCTAAAGAAATCCTATTTTGAGTGGGCTTATGGCATCTTAAACAACACCATTTAGGGAAGGCACAATGTAGTCAGCTTGGAACAGATTTTCAAAACATTTGAAGTCACCATTTATTTTACCAATAAACTCAGTTTGATTTTGTTGTAGGCACCCCTCTCATCAAGGATACTCAAATTCATTTCTTTATTACTCACATGGAATTTCATTAAAATTGTCTATGTTTGATTTGGTGGCATTGATTCAATTGCTTCTTTAGCCCCTCGCTGCTGATATTTTCATTTTTCCTTTGACTTTATGACTTAAGCATCGAAAGGATCATGGGGGTGATTCTTTTATGGCCCCGAATCCCATAGGTGTGGGAGTTTTCATCCGTTCACATTGGATAAGGATATTTTAGGAACGCCCACCCCTTACAGAAATGGATGGGGAGCAAATAACTATTGTTTTTAATCAATACAATGGAATGCCTTACTTATTTGTTGAGATTCCAAGAGACAATACACTTCAATTTATTAGAAAATTATATATTACAAAGTAATGGAACACATAAAATATATTGCAGAAATAATAATAATAATAATAATATCCATTTTTAAGGTCACAACCAAGCCAAACACCAATTGGTGTATGAGACCCCCTTTTTTTGTGGGACAAGGGACCCACCTTTGCGCAGAGATTTTACTGCTGAGTCTACGAAGGCATACATACTCTAACCCCGTCTGCTTTTGAACCTGTGACCTCTTAAGAGGAAACACATGCTCTTAACCATTAGACCCACTCAAGTTGTATAGACACAGATATACATGGTTCACCCAATTTGGGCTACGTCCATGAAGAAACATCGAGTCCTCCCTTTTATATTATCCAACAAACTGAAGAGATACAACCTACAACACATCCTTTGTAATTCCCTCTTCTCTCTCACTCAATCTCCTCTCTCTTTCTCACTCAGAACACAGATATACATAGATGCAATACAATTCTCTCATATATAGTGAGGGGTTGCATTCTAGGGAAGAAAACCCTAAATTAAACATAACTTCTATGGTCAGATCTCCGCCTAATGAATGACCCAAATTGACTATGAAATTACAATAGTTTACAAGGAAATTTTACATCTATTTTTAGCTTTGGGGGCTGTCGTCCCCCGTACACCCCCCTTGTAGTGCAAATATTACAGGAGGCATTGCCACATTACGAAGTGGGGTCCAATGAGGTGATACTTTTGGATAAAGAAGATATTTAGGTTCCATACCGAACACAATTTACTTCATTAGTCTATATAGATGGTTATGATACTCTATGAGGTAAGGGGGTGAAACTATGCTTCAATTAGGCTAGTACTCAATGCAAACAATGGTCGGTACTCCAAGTTTTGATCCCAGTGTTGATCCCAGTACTATATCCAGTAGGTTACAAGTATCAATGCCAAGGTAGGTTCAATCGCAGGGGTGTCTTGGCACTCATTTCTTTTTATTTTTTATTTACACTTGAATCCATCAATTTTTCAAGGGTACATTCTCATGTCACAACGAATGCGAGCTGAAATATAAGCTCCCCATCGAGCGAGGGATAATATTGTGTCCCCATCAAGAGCTAATATAGAAGCCCCATTAACAAGCTATCTCTCACTCCAAATGTTGGGGCATAAGAATATATCATCCCAATAAAATACAATCTCATCGACCCTTCAATGGATTAATGGATTATTTATTTATTTTCACCTTGCTGCAAGCAACATTTACCTGAGGGATTCTAGCAGTAAATTAAGGAAACATCCTCTTAGAAAGTATAAACCTTCTCTCTTACATTCTAAACCATAGATGAAAAGACATGCAATATGGCTCAGGTGACCATGGTTTTGCTCGAACCGTAGCACATAATACTTAGCCAAGAAATTCATCTATACGCTGCGAAACTTAACACAATCAAAGGATTTAACAATGACCATTATTAACATACGTGAAAAAGAGATTTTGATGCTTGAAACTCTCAGACCTAGCCTATAACATTAGAGTTTTCCGAGCTTGGCTCGTGAGGGATGCAGTTTCAAATGAGCGATTGAGTGGCGGATGGGGTAGGGTTCAGTTACCCTAACCTCCCAAGGTTTAAAAAACACCATTAGATAAAGAACTATATCATCGATGGTGGGAGTGACTCCAATGTACTCACTCGATGACTCGCAACTGTGGGTGGAAACAATTCGAAAAGCTTCTATACGAATCCTAGCATATTGAATGATTTGGTTAATGGTTAATGTTCATATGTATAAAGTATATCGCTTTGCCAAGATCTATGTATTATTATTATTATTATTATTATCCAATTTTCAGGTCACAACCAAGCTAGACACCAAATTGGTAAATGAGACCCCCTTCTTTATGGGACAACGAAGGCATACATACTCTACCACCCTCCAATTTTTATCATGTATAAGTTCCACATTGAAAATTTGATTAAATAATTCCTTTAATGAAATTTGCTTCAAAATTATGGTAGCGAGGTGGAGCTACATGTTTATTGTCAAGTAAATTTATTTTGCTTTGTTTTATTTGCATGGTGTCATTTTTCTACTTTTGGTTTTAGTATGTTACATATATAAACAATTGTTTTGGAATAGATTTTATTGTACTAAAGAAATTAATTCATTTGTTATATATTTTTATAATTTAATAAATTAAAATAAATTAGATAAATCAAATAAATTATAATAATAATAATTATTAAAATAATAAATAATCCGAAGGGTTAGCTCAAGCGATAGAGTTCTCATTGCTAAGTACCTCGCTACTCGACACCCTTAACATTACACCTTTATATTCATATTTATAAAAATAAATTTATAGTAATGAATATAGTCAAAATTATTTTGAGGTAAAAGGAGAACTAACATAAAGATACCGAATCTTAACTAAATTATTAAAAAAATATTTTGATTAATATTGAAATTGTTGAAATCATTAGGTAAAAATCACATCGAAAACTTTTTCTCACGCAGTTCAAACCATCTCGTGTGATTCATTTTCATGACAAGATGAAAAACATATCATGACATAAGATTAAATATACGAAGATAGATGCTTTCTAGGCATTAGAATATAACAACTAGTTTTGATTAAAAAATTATCCAAAGTAAAAAATAGTAGTAAGTAATGAATTTAAATTAATTATTGATATGTATTATTTTTCAAAGGAAGATCATAAAATTAAAATAAGTTTTTTTAGTACGAATTAAATTGAAATTAAATGAATGAATGAATAGAATATATATATATATATGTGATGATTAATGGCTATCTATCTCAAAAAAAGAGAAGAAAAGTAAGTGAGATTCTTCAAATTCTTGTTCACCAAAACTTGGCACCGTCGGCTCGCAACTCTGCTGCCTTCAATCTATTGTGTTTTCGCACTTGTTTTCCTCAAAATTTTGTACATTTCTTGCATTAATTCAAATTTCTAAGAGTCTCCCTAGTTTTGGAGTATGAGTAAAATCCCGATATGGAGCGAATTATAAGTGATTAATGGTTTTTGCTTTTCTTGTTCAAAGTTGCCTTTCGAAGTTATTGAAAGTATAACATTAGTAACTATCATGGAATATTATGAGAGGATGGGAGGAGCAGTTTATAGCGTCTCTAGGAAAAATGTGAGGATGGGAGGAGCAGTTTATTCCCCGCTACATTTGTTTTGGCATGCCTTTGTTAATCTAAACAAAAACTGATATCAAGGAACGATTTTGTGTTTTCTTCACCTTGAATTGATTTTAATGACTATAACATTTGAGTTGGAATTTTGAACTTGAGCTATGGCATGATGCTAAAACCATGTATTTCATCTTATAGAATATAGAGTTTTAAAAATCTGTTTTGCAGATCTATCACATATTTTTTTAAATTGTCTAGAAATTTAGAACAAGTTAATGTGGTTTACTTTTACCACAATTAGATGAACCATACTAGCTAGTTCCAAAATGTTTTAGTAATTTAAAAATTTATGTAATAGCAAATCTATGAATAACTCTACACACAAAAGCCTCCATTCAATTAGATCTCTCAATAACTTTACTCACAAAAATCTTAGTTCATGTTGGTTACCCATCAACCTTGTGATTTGAATGAATTCATGCCGAATTTTAGAGAGATTAGACCGAAAGAATTTTAGAGAGATTAGACCGAAATAATCCACTGAAAAAGCTTCCAAAAAGTCACACTAAAGACAACTCGAAACTAAAAGAGTTGTCTTTAGTGGGAATTTTTGGAGTTTTAGGTCGAAACAATTGTGGTGAAATCTTGATTTGTGTTATTTAAACTATTTTTTTTACTGTATATATGGATTCAGATCACTAAGTGTTGGGCAACTAATCCTAGATGGGTTAGTGTGGAAGCTGAATAAAGTAGTCCAAGAGACCTTAGGATGTGAATCCCAACAGTGACATAATGTACTATAAATGTATATCATTTGTCAATAAAAATTGTATTGCATGTTTTATCTTTCATATCTCTCTTGCTCTCCATCTGTGTTTAACATGATATAAGAACAGCCGTATGCCCTACATAATTAATTTGAGCCATTTGTTTATGGCCTTTCTGTGCAATTTATTTCTACCATATTCTTACAGACCTGCACTCTGTCTGCCGTATTCACTTGAACGATGAAACATTCCTCTGGCTGACACTGCCAGAACTACCTCTTTCGTGACATAACGCCCTCTGGGGCACCAGCCCTGCCTCTGTCCTAACATAATCTGCTCTCTGTACCTACCCTCTCATTCTCTGCCATTACCTGCTCTCTCTGTCCATAAATGCTCTCCTCTGCCTTCAAATTAGAAATGTCTACCAGAGGCAACCGATCATCCTTTGGAAGAACACTCCACTTGGGTGATGACACAGCTCTCAACCATCGAAAGTCATCAACATTAGACCACATTCTAGTTTTATCCTTAAGATCTGACTGTTGCAACCCCTCCTTGTTCCCTCGGTAAAAAAATTGCATAATTTGTAGTCTGGTGGATCCTAATCTGATGAGATGCAAGAATGAACACGCAATTCTCCGCTGATTCTATAAGTACAAAACCCATAACGGGCCATACAAACATCTGGCAGCCGTTCACTCTATGAATAAACAGTGCCCTCAACCAACCCCGGAGATAAATTTTACAATTCACCGAGTTTGATAGTGCAAAATCCCCATCTTTAGAGCATCCAGATCATTAACGAGAACCATTCCTTCCCTGTTTCGGAAACCAGGAGCACCATAGTTGTCTTTTGGGAGAGTGACAACATTATTATCGTTCACTTTTCTTACTGCACTTTCAGGCTTTTGAATGGCTTCAGGGTTCTTTTTAGTGACCTTGTTTTTGAAAGTAAATTTCTTTTTCGGTAGAAGCTGAGAATTCAAATTATCCAACTGCTCCTTCAGCTCTGCAGTGGCATTCTGTGCACTTCGTACTTCATATGAGGGCAAGAAATATGAATTCACAGCAACCATATTTTCAAGGCCATTGATATCTAAAGCTAAGGTTTCTAAACACGATTTCAGAAGGGTTTTTTTCTTGAGAGCTTGTTTCTTCGTGAAATTCATCCATCCGTTTATGGATTTTCTATTTGATCTCGGAGAAACCTTTGAGAAAAAAATCAACCGATTCAAATACATGGGCAGAGAGGGTTTCGATTTTACCTGATTGGGATTGCTGAAGACGGGCATTATTCATATCTGCGAGGTGTTTGAGCATTGATGCATGCTTCTTCTCTTGATTTAAGGTTGGGGTTTCCCCATCACTGCCATTGACTTCGCCGCTGCTGAAAGCTTCGTCTGGTACATTCTCAGCCATTTCAGACGAATCGACGGGCGTTCAAACGGGTACGAATGTCCAAACCAACATAAAATCGTCTAATGGTGTCTACTAGGGCCTAGTATCAAAACCTGAAACCAGCTATTTTTCTTTTGGCGTTCAGAGCCGCCTTTCGATCAAGCCTTTTGAAGGTAGAGCAGTAGTAACTATATTCGAATATGAAGATCAAGCCTTTTGAAGGTAGAACAGTAGTAACTATATTCGAATATGAAGCCGCTAAGACAAGCTTTATCTCCCCCATTATGTTAGTGATTATGTTAGTCTGATGTGAAGGACTGATTTTGGCTTGATGTTAAAATCATGTAGTTTATTTTATAGAATATTGAGGTTTCATTACATATTTTTTTAATTTTCTAGATATTTAAAACCAGTTATTGTGATTTACTTTTATTAGAATTAAATAAATCAGGTTTTAAAATTTAGTAATTTAAAAAATTATGTAATAGCAGATATCTGAATAACTCTACACTCAAAAGCTTCTATTCAGTTAGATCTTTGAATAATTTTATTTACCAAACTTTTTATTCAGTTCAAAACGCTAACTTTAGACACAAAAGCCTCTCTATTCAGTTGGATCTCTGAATAACTTTATTCACAAAACCCTTCATGAAAGTTATTCAATTGGTTAAGTGAATGTGATGTTGGGCAACCTTTAATGTAAACGAATAAAGGGCATGCAACAGTATCTTAATTAAGCGCATGCAACAGTAAGATGGCGGAACATTCCCGACGGCGGATTGCTCCAGTAACGACAATGCAGCATGCTGCATTTAACGGGGAATATTGTGCATGCGCAGTTAAATCGGATTGAAGAATATTTTATCAGCCTTGCGGATGCGAAGTTAAATCGGATGTTGGATTTTGCATCCTTTTTATCATCGTTGTTAATGCAATGTCTAGGGAAAGACGCTGGTTTTCTGTACCCATTAGCAAGAAGTGGGATTTCTGTGCTTTTAAGGCCCTGCATTTCTTAACCATCCATTGCATTTTTTTATGTTGGATAATTACCCGAAATAAGTTTATGTAGTTCTCCATGTTGTTTCTTAATATTGAATTTTTGCTAGTCATATTTGTTGATATTTTTGTTGCTATTGGAACTTCAGAATCACTGGGATGGCTTGATGTAACCTTTTTTTGGTTTTCATACATCATTTATTGTTATATTTGCTGACAATTTTGTTGCTACTGGAACTTCAGAATCACTCAGATGACGTGATGTTCTTTTTTGTTTTTTGGTTTTCATAAATCTATTTATTGTTATATTTGCTGGCATTTTTCTTGCTACTGGAACTTCAGAATCACTGAGATGGCTTTATGGTTTTTTTTTTAATAGTTCTCATAGATTATTTATTGTTATCTAGAAATCTATTATCTTTATAACCTTCTTCTTTCTTAAATTTTTTAAAGATATCCTGGAATAACCATTCCATAACCATTTCATAGCGCACACTCTTGTTCATATGGGTGTATAACCATTCAAGGTGTATTACAAAATGTTTTTGTAACAGTATGCAATGTGTTGGTCAATGTTGCAGAAGTGCAACATAGAAATTAGGAACTGCAATATGCATGTCATGAAGAATCATCTTTCCTATTGTAGATTCTACATTTTTCTCTTAAAACTGGAAATGTTCCAAAATCTATATATCTTCAAGTTTTTGTAATAAGATGGGTTCTTTCAAATATATTTCTTGTAAACATAGGATGTGAGATTGCATTAAATCATTGTTCCTTAGTAGATCATTTATATGTGTTTGTAAGTTGTGGGTTTTTAGGGAGTGTGGAGGTATATGCATTTGTTTCAATGGATGGGTAATTATAGTGGAGTTCCCACTTTGTATTTTTTTTAGATGTTCTATTTCAAGAGAAATTTTGGACTCTTGTCTAGAATTGGTATTGGATAAACAATAGAAAGTAACTTGTTATTATTATGGGTAGTTAAATGTTACAATTTCAAGGTGTTTTTACCCTACATGTTCTATTTAACTGTTGCACCTTTATGTTGGTTGAAAGACATATGGGTTATATCAATTTGACACATTTTCCTCTGGCCCATCCCCTTAGATTTGTTCTGATTTATCAGTCCCATGTTACTCTTTTGAAACTACAATGACAATTTATAGTTTGTGTATTATAATATTGTCAATTGATTACTTCTTCTGAAGATTTCTTATTACAAACTGGAAACTATTCTTCCTTTATTCTTTGTTTTCTATCAAGAATCAACTCCCACTATAGTTGCAATTCCAAATAGTTTCTTTTCACAGTTCTATTTTTATTTGGCTTACAACCTTTACTTTTAAAAATAACATACTCATTGTTAGAATGCATAGTTCATGCTTCAATTTTTGTTATAATGTTCTTGTTGAGTATTTTTGTCCAATGTTTGGAGTTAGTTATTAAATTCTAATTCTATTATTTTATGTGATTTCTTATTTCGTCTAGTGCTGATAAACTAGTAGGTAAGCTGGATCCTATTTTCTCTGGAACCTTCTTCCCACCTTTATAGAGCACATATATATATATATATATTGCAGTTCTTAATAGATTATGGGTAAAGATATGATTATCTAGCGAGAAAAGCTTTTTCTTAAAAGCAAATGATTATTGAAAGCTTGATTGGAATTGGCTTATAAGGAAAATGGAGAACCTTATTCACCACTAGTGTAACTATTGGTTATCAAGATGGGTTTGACTAGTTCTAGTTAAAACAGTTTTAGAAGCACAACATGTCTTTTGTTAAATACTATCTTTGATCCCTGGGGGCATTCTTTACAAGATTCAGTGGCTCTATTTCTAATTCATATGGTATGGTAGTAGGGAGAAATAAGGGTTGCCTTTGGTTAAGTGGAATAAATTTGCTCTCCCAAAATCCCAAGGGGGCTAGGTTTTCAAAAAAATATTACTATTTATGCCTTGGTAGCCAAGAGTGTATGGAGGATAATAAATTCAGATGGATTATGGACAGAGGTTATTTGATCAAAATCTATCCAGCTAGAAGCTACTGGATTGTTTGAGGTGTCCAAATCCCACAAAAAAGGCTGGATGTTTTAGAAAGCTCTTATTGATGCCCTTCCATCAATTCATTAACTATTTTGTTGGAAGGTTGGTAAAGGTGTCCAAGAGAAACTCCCACTTGACCCATGGGTGGGGTGCAGTGAGGTATATCATTTCCCTGATCATATGATAACACACATTCAGGCCAATGGATATTACACCTTATCTCAAATTGTAGATCCACTAGCTTCAACAACATATCCATATGAAGATAAATATACATCTCCATATCCTCCGAATTTCTAAGACATTACCTTGTCCAATTTCATATCCATTAGATCTTGGGAGTATAAGGATAATCTAGTGATTCAATTTTGACCTGATCCATACCTTCATTTAGAGCTCAAGAAAATGATGTTCTAGGGATCTTCTCTAACTAATAGTTATCCATATGTTCATGAACACTGATGTAGATGCTCTGGTTCCAGGTGACCCACTCTTTTCACTGGGCATGAAGGTTCAGATTCTTCTCCACATCTGTTTCAAAATTATAGTGAGTGTGGGATCTTCTGATGCAAATCTGAATGTCATGCAAAACTTCTTAGATACTATGTCTCAATCTCTTGTCTCTCAAGTCTCTCCTAGTCTCTTCATGAACATACCAAGGACCAACATCTAGAGTGTGAATGAACTTGTGAGTCCACTCATGTTTGGGAACTTGCTTGGATAGATGATCACTGGAACTATTTCTTGGAGATATGGATTATATCCAACCCAATAGCAACAAGAGGTCGGGATGATGACCAGCCCCTCAACTATCGTACAAAGGTTTAGGCCCCAGTGATTATACCTTCACACCTTTCTTGGACAGATGAGGATTACTCCTTTAGGGAACATTATATTATCTAAGCGAGCATGGATGTTTCGGAGCTCAAGGTATAGGTGATAGTAAATATAGTATAATAGGCTGTGATGAGCCGACAACTAATACTGTTGCATCTATGATGAGCCGGCAGCAAATAAAGGAAAGGGGAGCTATTATCCGGGTCAGGAACTAATGGTACACACAGCTATTTCTCAACCAGCAACTCTGGTCGTGTGAGCCGAGATCTAAGGTTAGTGATGGAGACGCAGTTTCTTATCCATCACTAGTAGCATAGGTAGAAATAGAGGTAGATGCAGCTGACTAAGCAGTAGACCCAACACCAGTAGATGTAGAGTAGATGTAGAGTAATATGTTTAAGCAAGACGAGTAGCATAAGTAACATAAGCAGTAGAAGAGCTAGTAGATCAGTAGCAGTTGTTTGCAGCAACAGCAATAACAAGAGAAGAAGAGGTAGCCGGAATGTAAGATCGAGACCCATTATCAATAGCTTACCCACCACTATCTTGCCTGTATCTATTCCCATCCCAGCTTCCCTTCACGTAGTTCCATCTTGAGTTTACCCAGCGCTAGGAGAGGTAGATTCAGTAAATGTAGAGTCTGTTGATTCTGCTAATTAAGAAAGTGATCCAATTGATTCAGAAGCGATTGACATGGTTCCCATACCAAAGGTACCAAAGTCAGTTAATCCAGAGCCAGTGAATGATCCAGTAGCTTACCTAGTTCCAGTCTACTAAGCTTCACCCGTTTACCCAATGGCTAAGGTAAAGGCAGTTGTACACCCAACAATGGAAGTTCTAATTAATCAGTCAATGGAGATTACAGAATATCCACTTATACCTGATCGAGATCTAGAACCAGAAGCATATCAACTCGAAGCACCCTAAGCAGCGTCTGTCTATCCAATACCATCATCTAAACCAACAACACCAGAAACAGATCCTGTTCTGTGCCATCATCCATCTATTGACCAGAATCGTTTTAGATAAAATATCCACTTATACCTTGGTGGAAGAACTCCATTCTCGTCGTTGGATCATCCCAGAACGCTCATACACCTAACTTGTTATTAGTACCTATTCAGTGATGGCTGCTAGTACCTATTAATCTAGGCGTAGGCAGGGGAAGGAACAAAGCTATAAGCGAAGGGATTGTAAACAAGTGATTCAGTTAATCCAGTAGTTCATTCAGCAACCATTGAAGCAGTTGAAGATACATACCCATGCCCAGAAAGCTAATCCAGCTATATAGGACCAATAGTTTACCCGCCACCACCTCTAGTACCAGCAGCAACAAGAAAAGTAGATGTTTTTTCAGTTGAATATGTAGTTGACTCTACAGCAACAGGTTCAACATAAGTAGATCTTGTCGATTAAGCAAATGAACTAGTACCTTGTGATCGAGATGATGACCTTCGTGATCGAGTTGTGGATGATCCATATAGAGACACATATAGGGAACTAACCACTACACATGGGGAACGGGAAATAACCACCACATTAGATAAAACAACCTAATGTAGTGATAGAGATAGTGATCAAGATGAATGTGATGATTTTAGGTCTAGAGGTGAATGAGCTGAAGGAGCTTTTCATGATTGATATAGAGTAAAAGAACCACCAGTAGCGATAGTAGTAGATATAGCACCAAAAAAATAGATCATGTCGGTTCAGCACCAGTAATAGTAATAGAGCTAAGATCATAGGTCTCTTTACCAAGAGAAAACACAAAGGCTACAGACGCAGAATCCAGAATCCACCTTTCGTGTAGCCAGAGTCCACCTTTCATGTTAGAGAACGAGATCCAGTTAGTTCCACATCCGAACCATATCTAGTCGCACCAGTAGAGTAAGAAACAAAAGTTCTAACAAGATTCGATCCACCAGTACCGCTAGCAGCATATCCAGTAGGTAAATTAGTAGCAGAGTAAGCATCCTAATCACCATATGCAGATCCTCCAGGTCGAGAACCAGTCCCAGGCATTGAAACACCAAGAGAAACGACAAGAGCAGTTGTAGAATCCTATGTTTATTCAGTAGATTAAGAAAATGAACCAGGACCAGCAACATATAATCTAGAAGGTAAGGTAACACGAGAAGCAAGGGAAGATCAAGCAAGACCTAGTAGCAACAAACCAATAAAGTAGCATCCATAGTAGAAAGAGATGGAGATGCGTCGGGTGCAGTTTAAGTAGTTCAATTTCCAGATCAATACCTAGAAGCGGATAAAGAACCAACCCCGGAGATAACCCCTAGTTGATCAGTAACAATGTATCGCCATGATCGCCATTTTCTATTCCTTGTTACTCCGGTACTAGCATCCCCATTCCTATTCCTTGCTAAATCCTTGTCCTTCTGAGTGCATTTGTTTACATCTTTATACAACACGGATGATTGGTAAGCTGGTTATGTTCTGACATTTTTGTTGCTTCTGAATAATCTAATACAGCTCGGGACGAGTGCGTGGTGCTGTCGCATATCTCAAGGAAGTAAAAGAGACTTTCAAGGATAATAAAGAGAAATATGATGACTTCATCCAGGTCATGAATGCTTTCAAAGCCCGAAGGTCTGTACTTTTTTTTATATATAGATTGGCATTATCAATCAATACTTGTTATTTTATTTGGTCTACATTAACTACAAATGGCAATTTTTCTGGCAACTCTGCAGACTTGATACGGTCCATGTTATAGTTCGAGTAAAAAAATTATTTAAAGGCCATAATTCCCTTATTTTGGGTTTTAATATCTTTCTGCCTAAAGGTTATGAAATTATATTTCTTTCCGGGTAAAAACCTGCTGATTTTCGCCAATCAATCCGTTATATTAATAAGATCAAGGTAATGCAGATAATCAATTATGTTAATAAAATCAAGACAATGCAGATGAGGATGTATTAGTTCTTTGATATTTGAAATCTATTTTATATTTACAATCCAATTTATTGTAACTAGATGTGTTTTTGAAATGTTGAACTGGTATAGGAGTATTTGTTATAACATTCTTGTTTTGACATTCTTGTTTTGGTTTATTATTTTCAGACAAGGTTTCAAAGAGATGAACAAGTATACCCAAACTTTTTAAATATACTAAACATGTATAAATCTGGGAACAAATCAAGAGATAAAGTATACAAAGAGGTACTTTCTAGTGTTTTGCAAATATGAGAACATAAATGTTAATTTCTTCTAATTCTTTTAAGCTAAGTTATTCTATAAGGAATTTAATTCTATTTGTTTGTATGCAGGTGTAAACACTATTTTATGATCATCAAGATTTATTAGAAGAATTTAAGCTTTTTCTATCAAACTAGATAGGTGGAAGAATTTAAGCTTTTTCTATTTCAAGAGAAATTTTGGACTCTTGTCTAGAATTGGTATTGGATAAAGAGTAGAAAGTAACTTGTTATTATTATGGGTAGCTAAATGTTACAATTTCAAGGTGCTTTTACCCTACATGTTCTATTTAACTGTTCCACCTTTATGTTGGTTGAAAGACATATGGGTTATATCAATTTGACACATTTTCCTCTGGCCCATTCCCTTAGATTTGTTCTTATTTATCAGTCCCATGTTACTCTTTTGAAACTACAGTGACAATTTGTAGTTTGTGTATTATAATGTTGTCAATTGACTTTTGAAACTACAGTGACAATTTGTAGTTTGTGTATTATAATGTTGTCAATTGATTGAGTTCTTTTGAAGATTTCTTATTACAAACTCGAAACTATTCCTTTATTCTTTGTTTTGTATCAAGAATTAACTCCCACTATAGTTGCAATTCCAAATAGTTTCTTTTCACACTTCTATTTTTATTTGGCTTACAACCTTTAGTTTTAAAAATAAAGTGGATTATTTAACATACTCATTGTTAGAATGCATAGTTCATGCTTCAATTTGTGTTATAATGTTCTTGTTGAGTATTTTTGTCCAATCTTTGGAGTTAGTTATTAAATTCTAATTCTATTACTTTATGTGATTTCTTATTTCATCTAGTGTTGATAATTTAGTAGGTAAGTCTAGTAGGTAAGCTGGATCCTATTTTCTCTCGAACATTCTTCCCACCTTTATAGAGCACCTATATATATATTGCACTTCTTAATAGATTATGGGTAAAGATCTGATTATCTAGCGAAAAAAGCTTTTTCTTAAAAGCAAATGATTATTGAAAGCTTGATTGGAATTGGCTTGTAAGGAAAATGGAGAACCTTATTCATCACTAGTGTAACTATTGGTTATCAAGATGGGTTTGACTAGTTCTAGTTAAAACAGTTTTAGAAGCACAACATGTCTTCTGGTAAATACTATCTTTGATCCCTCGGGGCATTCTTTACAAGATTCAGTGGCTCTATTTCTAATTCATATGGTATGGTAGTAGTGAGAAATATGGATTGTCTTTGGTTAAGTGGAATAAATTTGCTCTCCCAAAATCCCAAGGGGGCTAGGTTTTCAAAAAAATATTACTATTTATGCCTTGGTAGCCAAGAGTGTATGGAGGATAATAAATTCCAATGGATTATGGACATAGGTTATTTGATCAAAATCTATCCAGCGAGACTCTACTTGATTGTTTGAGGTGTCCAAATCCCACAAAAAGGCTAGATGTTTTAGAAAGCTCTTATTGATGCCCTTCCATCAATTTATTAACTACTTTGTTGGAAGGTTGGTAAAGGTGTCCAAGTGAAAATAGGACTTGACTCATGGGTGGGGTGCACTGGTATATCATTTGCCTCATCTTATGATAACACACATTCCAGCCAATGGATATTACACCTTATCTCAAATTGCAGATCCACTAGCTTCAACAACATATCTATATGAAGATAAATAGACATATCCATATCCTCTGAATTTCTAAGACATTACCTTGTCCAATTTCATATCCATTAGATCTTGGGAGTATAAGGATAATCTAGTGATTCAATTTTGACCTGACCCATACCTTCATTTAGAGCTCAAGAAAATGATGTTCTGATGTAGATGCTCTGGTTCAATGTGACCCACTCTTTTCACTAGGCATGAAGGTTCAGATTCTTCTCCACTGAAAATGAATCTCTTCATATGTTTCAAAATTATAATGAGTGTGGGATGTTTTGATGCAAATCTGAATGTCATGCAGAACTTCTTAGATACTATGTCTCAATCTCTTGTCTCTCTCTTAGTCTCTTCATGAACATACCAACTCCTTGGCACAACATCTAAAGTGTGAATGAACTTGTGAGTCCACTCGTGTTTGGGAACTTGCTTGGATATATTATCACTGGAACTATTTCTTGGAGATATGGATTATAACCAACCCAATAGCAACAAGAGGTCGGGATGATGACCAGCCCCTCAACTAGCGTAGAGAGATTTAGGCCCCACTGATTATACCTTCACACCTTTCTTGGACAGATGAGGATTACTCCTTTAGGGAACATTACATTATCTAAGCGAGCATGGATGTTTCGGAGCTCAAGGTTTAGGTGATACTAAATATAGTATAATAGGCTATGATGAGCCGAGAACTAATACTGTTGCATCTATGATGAGCTGGCACCAAATAAAGGAAAGGGGAGCTATTATCCGGGTCAGGAACTAATGGTACACAGAGCTATTTCCCAACCAGCAACTGTGGTCGTATGAGCCGAGATCTAAGGTTAGTGATGGAGACGCAGTTTCTTATCCATCACTAGTAGAATAGGTAGAAGTAGAGGTAGAAGCAGTTGACTAAGCAGTAGACCCAGTTTCTTATCCATCACTAGTAGCATAGGTAGAAGTAGAGGTAGATGCAGCTGACTAAGCAATAGACCCAACACGAGTAGATGTAGAATAATATGTTTAAGCAAGACGAGTAGCATAAGTAACATAAGGAGTAGAAGAGCTAGTAGATCAGTAGCAGTTGTTTGCAGCAACAACAATAAAAAGAGAAGAAGAGGTAGCTGGAATGTAAGATCGAGACCCATTATCAATAGCTTACCCACCACTATCTTGCCTGGTATCTATTCCCATCCCAGCCTCCCTTCACGTAGTTCCATCTTGAGTTTACCCAGCGCTAGGAGAGGTAGATTCAGTAAATGTAGAGTCTGTTGATTCTGCTAATTAAGAAAGTGATCCAATTGATTCAGAATCGATTGACATGGTTCCCGTACCAAAGGCACCAAAGTCACTTAATCCAGAGCTAGTGAATGATCCAGTAGCTTACCTAGTTCCAGTCTACTAAGCTTCACCCGTTTACCCAATGGCTAAGGTAAAGGCAGTTGGAGACCCAACAATAGAAGTTCTAATTAATCAGTCAATGGAGATTACAGAATATCCACTTATGCCTGATCGAGATCTAGAACCAGAAGTATATCAACTCGAAGCACCCTACGCAGCGTCTGTCTATCCAATACCATCATCTAACCCAACAACACCAGCAACAGATCCTGTTCTGTGCCATCATCCATCTCTTGACCAGAATCGTTGTAGATAAAATATCCACTTATACCTTGGTGGAAGAACTCCATTCTCGTCGTTGGATCATCCTAGAACGCTCATACACCTAACTTGTTATTAGTACCTATTCAGTGGTGGCTGCTAGTACCTATTAATCTAGGCGTAGGCAGGGGAAGGAACAAAGCTATAAGCGAAGGGATTGTATATAAGTGAAGGGATTGTAAACAAGTGATTCAGTTAATCCAGTAGTTGATTCAGCAACCATTGAAGCAGTTGAAGATACATACCCATGCCCAGAAAGCTAATCCAGCTATATAGGACCAATAGTTTACCCGCCACCACCTCCAGTACCAGTAGCAACAAGAAAAGTAGATGTTTTTTCAGTTGAATATGTAGTTGACTCTACAGCAACAGGTTCAGCATAAGTAGATCTTGTCGATTAAGCAAATGAACTAGTACCTTGTTATCGAGATGATGACCTTCGTGATCGAGTTGTGGATGATCCATATAGAGACACATATAGGGAACTAACCACTACACATGGGGAACGGGAAATAACCACCACATTAGATAAAACCACCTAATGTAGTGATAGAGATAGTGATCAAGATGAATATATGATGATTTTAGGTCTAGAGGTGAATGAGCTGAAGGAGCTTTTCATGATTGATATAGAGTAAAAGAACCACTAGTAGCGATAGTAGTAGATATAGCACCAAAAAAATAGATCATGTTGGTTCAGCACCAGTAATAGTAACAGAGCTAAGATCATAGGTCTCTTTACCAAGAGAAAACACAAAGGCTACAGACGCAGAATCGAGAGTCCACCTTTCATGTTAGAGAGCGAGATGGAGTTAGTTCCAGATCAGAACCATATCTAGTCGCACGAGTAGAGTCCACCTTTCATGTTAGAGAGTGAGATGGAGTTAGTTCCACATCCGAACCATATCTAGTGGCACGAGTAGAGTAAGAAACAACAGTTCTAACAAGATTCGATCCACGAGTACCGTTAGCACCATATCTAGTAGGTAAATTAGTAGCAGAGTAAGCATCCTAATCACCATATGTGTTGAATATGAAATGAATTATTTCAAGCAAATTGAGAAGCCAACAGTACTATGAAGAACAATACATATAAAAAATATAGATAAAACAATTAAAAAACACAGTCAGTGTGTGAGCTAAAAAATGCTGCAAATCTCATATATTCATTCAAATATTAACTACATTATTAAATAGTAAAACTATTACTAAAATCAACTCTCGAATAAATTTACTTGAATTACAACTAATTTCATCACTTTCCACAAGCACTAACCACCCTAACAATCTCCTACTTTAATTTTGCAGTGAACACAAAATCTGGTTGCTACTTTGTCATCATTTTACATAACTAATTAATCATTATTTCCAACACTCCCCCTTAATGATTAATGAGGATTTACTATCTTATCTCTTATTGCCAAAAACTGATCTTTTGCCACTGCTTTGGTGAAGATATTTGCTAGTTGATGCTGAGTATTTATATGTTTTAATTCAATATCCTTCTTCTGTACCAAATCTCTAATGAAGTGATATTTCAGGTCAAAATGTTTTGTCCTGCTGTGATGAACTCGATTCTTTGCTAACTTGATGGCACTTATATTATCACAATAAATCATTGTAGGCTGAACTTGTTTTTCTCCAATTTCTTCCAAAATTTTTCTAAGCCAAAGAGCTTGTGTACCTGCTGAGGTAACTGCAACATACTCTGCTTTTGTGGATGAGAGGGCAACAATGCTTTGTTTTTTTAATCAAACCAGAACCAAAAGAGAAACAATTTCCAGATGTGGACTTACGGTCATCAAGACTACCTCCCCAATCTGAATCACTAAATCCAACAAGATTGAACTTTTCAGAAGAGTAGTAATGGAAACCAAAATTTAGAGTGGCTTTCACATACCTCTTAAAATCCTCTTGGCTACCTTCATATGTATTTCAGATGGATTTGTCATATATCTTGAAACAAGTGAAATTGAATATGTAATATCAAGCCTTGTGTGGGTTAGAAATATCAAGCTCCCCACAATACTTCTGTAAGTTTTCTCATCAACTAACTCAGCACCATCATCTCTACATAACACCTCTCCATGAGCACTTGCAGTAGGGGATGGATGAAAATCAATCATATCAAATTTATTTAGCATATCATGTGCATACTTTGTGTGACAAATTAAAATCTCATCCTTACTTTGATAAACCTCCATTCCTAGAAATATTTCATGATGCCTAGATCTTTCATCTCAAATTCATCATAGCAACTTTGAATTTATCATTCATCTTAGAACTACAATCCATATACAATAGATCATCAACACACAAACTTATGATTAGAATACTAATACCTTCTTGTTTGTAGTAAACAGTAGGATCACTCTTACTTCTGTGGAAAACATTTTTCCTGAAAGTATCCATCAATCCTTGCATACCACGCTCTTGGTGCTTGCTTGAGACCATACAAAGACTTTTTAACTTGTAAACATTATTCTCCTTTCCTTCCACTTCAAAACCTTGTAGCTACTCCACATATACTTTCTCTTCTAATTACTCATTCAAGAAGGCACTTTTCACGTCCATATGATGTATGCTCCACTTTTTCTGAGCTGCTAATGAAATCAACATTTTAATGGTCTCCTGTCTTGCTACTGGTGCAAATGTCTCTTCATAATCAATTCCATACTTCTGTGTGAATCCTTTATCAACTAATCTTGCTTTGTGTCTTTCAACACTCTCATCACTGTTAAATTTAGTCTTATAGACCCATTTGGTTCCAATCTTTTTCTTGTCATGTGGAAGCTCTGTCAACTTCCAAGTGTCACTCCTTTGAATGGAATCCATCTTTTCTTGCATGGCTTGCATCCAAACTTCATTAGTGCATGCATCTTCAAAACATGATGGTTCAAAATCAGCCTTGACTAATAAAGCAAAATTGTTCCTCTACCAAAGGGACGAAAACTTGTTAGATGCAAATGGGTTTATAGAACCAAGTATGGACCAGATGGGAAAGTTGATAAACATAAAGCTCGTCTTGTTGCTAAGGGTTTTTCACAAGTTGAAGGCATTGACTATACTGAAACTTTCTCCCCTGTTGCCAAAATGAACTCTATCTACCTTGTTCTTTCCCTTGCTGCCTCTTTCAAATGGGAAGTCCATCAGATGGATGTTA